>CM076580.1:5408174-5665364 GCA_034641835.2 Pinus albicaulis
TGAATCTATTAAAAGGTCTCCTTTGAAAAGAAAGAAACAAACTATTTTGGGTTTCAAACTTTCCATAGAAGACAAGGATAATGATGTCATGCCAAATTCAATAAGGGAGATATAAAAGTCCAAAGTATTCTTATGGAATCCATAAAAGACTTTATCATCTCCGATGTACAAAATCTAAAATCATCAAAAGGAGTATGTAAGAAATTAGTGGAGCTATTCTCTGTGGGTACTACAGGAGAAGCAATCTCTATGATCAACTACAGGAACTAGGAAAAAACTACAATGGTGCTAAAAGCTCTATGATAAGAATGAGGAAAATTTCACTTCACAATTATACAGGAAGATAGAAGTCATACCATTCCACGATTTAGGGTCTCTGTGTAAATAGAGGGAACAAGATTGAAAGCCAAAGCTGTTACAGGACCAAGTGAAGGAATCAAGCCTTTGCAGCCATGTCCAGGAAGAAAGGAAGATTCAGTAAGTTTTGGTCCTCAGAATAAAAGAAAAAATGTGGACGAAGCACAATGCCTTGGATTTGATGAACTTGGGCATTAAAATAGAAATTGTCCTTAATCTGAAAAAGGACAAGAGAAATAGAAAAGAAGCCTATGTCTCTGAAATGAGGAAAGAGCCTGATAAGAAAGAAGAAGCAAGGGATCTCCACTACTATTGAGATCATATTCTCCTTTAAGTGATTTATGTTGGTTATATGACAGGAAGCAATGTAGCATCTTGATGAAAGCATGGTAGGAGCTCCTGGTGAATCAGCTCCGGGAAAACCTCTTAGATAACACTACTAATGGAAAGCAGTCATCAAGAGCAAGGGTCATCATGAAGGCTTGATTTTTGAGATGTGATGACATATTGATGGAGCAGGCCAAGAGAATGAAGCTCTTCATTCTTGAGAAATTGCTACAGGGAAAAGGGTATGAGGTATGTATATATTTATATGCTAACATTGGATGCTGTGAAATCATGTCATATGGTTGCAGGTAATGAACTTTTGTATTTAGAAGTATGATCTATGGAGGAGTATCTCTCAGTGCACGGACAGATGAAATCAACATAAGATGTCCTCATGGTATATGAGGTGGTTGTATATGAACAAGAAACTAGAAAGGTTGTAAGTCCCTGGGAATGAAGAATGTGCAGAAAGGAAGAGATCTTGAAATGCAACCATGTCAAGAGGCAGTTATCATCCGGAAGCCCAGAAGGTGTGACTAGGAAATCTCCTGGGAAGATATGTACACTCTGACAGAAGTCTGGTAAATAAGAATACCCTTGACAAAACATATCATTAGGAGATGTGTCAATCTGTATGAAGGATGCCGATGCCTACAGGAAGATGTCATGGTGAAATATCATCACTAAGGTAACTTTTGTTCTAAAAGTTCATATGTATATGTTTATCTGGATGAATTTGTGCAGGGCTGCTAATCATAAGAAAATGATGTATGATCCTTGGGGATGATTCGAATGAAAGCGGCATGGCATAACGGTGGACCAGATGAGGAAGACTGATGAATCACTTTTTGATAGTGGACATGATTCGTAACTGAAAGTGATGGATGATCTGTGCCCTATGAAGCCAAAAGTTGAAGATTCCTCAATATCGAAATCCATGACATCGAGGGGAGGAACTCTTCATGAGTAGCTGGATTGCAGCTGCAAGACCCTGGTTGGTGAGGAGCCTGGTGGTAAGTTTCTTGCTTGGAAGAAACTTGAAATATGTCCTTCTTGTGTTAAGAGGGAGTGACGTATGTGATTCTCTATTACATGTGTCATGCACTAGACTAGGACTAACAACCGTAAGTCTTAGTGAAGGCCATGTGAAGAGAATGGATAGACACATCATTTTGGTCTTCACCTGGAAGACAAAATGGAGGATTGGGTAATCATCTGGCATTCGATACTCTTTGAGAATGAGATAGGGCATTCAATATAAGAGTAGTCGCAGACCGATATTCTTTGAGGGTTGGCTACCCAAGAGAAGAATAGTCCAAGAAGGTCATACTACGGGAACACCTAGGTGGGGTATGTACCTTGGAGAGACAATAACTATGGTGTGTATTAGTCATGTGTCTCGCCATGTAGCCAATTGTCTCGTTGAGAGATGGGGCTATTAGTCAAGGCCTTGCACTAAGACAATGCTGGTTGATATGATGCTATACAAATGCGATTACCAATCCAATTCTTCTTATGAGATTCTTCAGTTTGAAAGTGACCATGTACCTGTATGAATACCTCCCTAGTTAAGAGGGAGTGTTGAAAAGTGTAACTAGGTCGGTCTTCATGTTGACTATGTAATTATGTATTTATGTATAGAAGATGTCAATGATAATAAAATGTATTTTTGGTATACTTGCCTCATGGGTTTCATGAGCAAGATTTTATTATGTAGATAGACTTCTTCTTGATGTCTATTAGGTTTATGTCTTCTAGGATTAAATACAATTAGGTGTCATATTCATGAAGGATTTAGTCTGTGCTCCAAAGGCCTTGACAACCCTCATTTAATCAAGTGAAGACAATTTGCTACGTTGCTGAAGTAACACCTCTTGGAAAGTGGGAGAAACTACAAGTCATGTCGGCCTACATGTTATGGTGAAGTCGGCCTAAACTATATTTGATGGTTGGCCTCAAAAGGTGAAAACAACTCACTATAAATAAGCCTTGTCTATGGATCATTTGGACGGACAAGCCTCGTGGACAACACTCAACAAAATGCGTATTCCTCTGTAATACTACAGACAAAAACCTGAGGTAGTTTGCTGGTTTTCTTGTGGAAGCAATAAGTGCGAATAATACAGAACTAAGTGCGGACATATCCAGGTCACACATATTAGTAATAGAAATTACAGATCTGTCTGAGTAAACATCAGTGCGGACCTTCGAAATAAATGCGGATAATTCTGAAGTAAGTTTGCGGATGTTTTCGGAAAGGGTATTCGGATTAATACGGACAGATATCAAGATTACGATGTGAACATACATGAAGAATTAGTGCGGGCAAGAAACAAGGTGCTGATCAGCCTCATGAATTATTGCGGAACCCTGGAATAAGTGCAAGTCAATGAGTGCAGTTGAGTGCTGTGAACTAGGGCAACATTTGAATTATGTCAAGAGCAGAAAGGAAAGAAGAAAGATTGCGGATAGTCAAGAGTAGTTTGCAAATAATTAAAGACAGTGACCATAAGGAGGAGAGGCAGAAATTGTGAAGATCAAGGTCTTGGAAGCACATCTAGATTAAGGGTCGAAGTCTGGGTCATGGTACTTTTCATTTGAAGGTCTATAAGAAGAATTCTTTGCGGGTTTTCCTCTCCAAGAGGGAGAGGTTTTTCCCTGGCTCTAGGAGCCTAAATTTGTGTCTTGCGTCTTTTGATAATTGACTTGATGAAAGATTAACTAAACTAAAAGAAGAGAAGACATAAGTACCACAAGTAAGTTCACAAGTAATTATCAAGAAGAGAATTTGTATTAACCTACAACCCTCCAAATTCTCAACACATGCAACATAAAATACTTGAGATAAAATCACATGCACACATAAATTCGACACTCATGTTTTACCCAAGAAACTTAAATGGGAAAACCTGCTTTCTTTGTTGTGGTCTTCTTATTGATTGTTCTTTGAGCAAATAAAATTTAACGATTCAGTACATTGCTACTGCAACTAACAAATAGCCTCCGAGAAAGATCTCGACTTTCTTCTCACTAATCGCAGCTCCACAAATTGTTCTCAGCCTGTTCGGCCTTGAGAATTGCTCTCAGTTTCGCCTCTTGATCTCAACCTTGACACAATCGTTTCCTGCTGAACCTAGTCTCAACTTTCTCTTTGAATTCTTGGTCTTCGCTTCTCAATCAATGCATTGTACCATCAACAAAGAATCATCTAATATTTGTACCTTCATCCTTCTCTGCCTTAATAGACTTTCGATGCATGCAAGAGGCCAAGTTCGAATGGATGCTCACAATAGTGCAACAAATTGTTTTTGCTAGTTAACTGGAGAAAGTCCCAATTACACCTAGCCTGGTTCTTAGTAACTGGCTCGAGTTGCTCCTTGATTTTCTCTAGTTGTGAACCGATTTAACTGAGGGCTTAACTCATCCCATCTTCACTTATCTTTGAAGTCGTAACTTGTCCTAATTTAACTTGTCTCATCCCACTCATCATGTAGTTTAACAAAAGAAGACTCCAATGCACTGAAGCTCCAACACTACACATGCAGTCTGCTGATGACCATTCTATTAAACTGAAATCAACTCCATTCTAGTGAATTGAAAATCAACTCATCACATAGTACCTTTCTGCACATAGTCACCATCATCTCCGGGACTATGTACAGTTGTTGAAAAGTAAAGAGACATCACAAACAATTAGCAATAAAATAGAAATCACTCTAATCATTGCCCTAATAGATTTCTCAACATGAAATCATAGTTAAGGTTAGCTGAGGGAATTATGAAGATCTCTACTACATTGAAAAAGTTTCTAAAGAAGTGTTCAAATGTAGCAAGTCATCTCAAGAAGGGTATCAAAGAAGTATGGAATCTCCTATTTACTCCAAAGAAGGAAGTGACCAAGACAAAGGACGAAGGACTCTTCTCAGCTCTCATTGGCACATTTCAAGATCATTTGGTTGATCGATAGTGGAGCATCAAGACACATGACTGATTATCACAAGCAATTAAAAACATTGTCAAAAGGAAAGTGTTCTCACTACGTAGAGCTTGGTGATAATATGAGTTATCCCTCAGAGGAATTGGATCAACCTCGATGGAGCTGGAGAATGGAGGCAATATTTATCTCAACAACATCCTATTTGTTCCAGGTTTGCATAAGAACTTACTCTCCATTTCAAGCCTAGAAGATAAAGGTGATAAAGTGGCTTTCATTGATGGAAGAGTTGTAGTATGGGGTAAAAAATCTATTAGTTTTTATAGCATCAGATGTGTTCTTGCCACAAAATTTGGTGGAGAGGCTATAATGCATTGGATCTCCAAAACCCAAAAATCGTTTCTGGAAATTCTGCCTGGAAATGACTTCATTGGATTATTACTCAGTTTTTAAATATTTCCTAAGTCTAAACTTAGGAAATATGATTGATTAATCAGAATTAATTAAGTCAAGGCTTGAATGTTCTAGAGACTCACACATATCGACTTCAAGTTAATCCTAGCGATTGATTAAGATTTAATCTTGGCCGTTGGAGTGCTAACAAAGGATTATAAGAAGTCGATGGGCACTTAAAGAAGACACTTTAATAATTCGATTTCACTGTCAGATCGATTTCTAGAGTAGTAGAAGTCAGTTGCTGGAGAGTGAGCTACTGAGAGCTCGAAGCAGTGAGTGTGAGGGGCAAGGACAATGAAGTCGGAGGAAGGATTCCAGTTTTGGCGAGTGCATTTGCAGAGAGGCAGAGAAGCCATAGAGAGGCTGACACAGAGGTAGCGTAGTAGCCTCTAGAGGAAATTTCGTATTTGCTGGGGAGAAGCAACGTTTCAATGACAAAAGCTAGGCAAAGGTTCCAGAGGCTAGGAGAGACATTCTCCCAAATAACAACTGACCAGACGGCTCGAGGAGAAGCTATTCCGAGTTGAGTGCAAAAGTGACTGTGCTAGGGTGACGCAATGACTACGCAGAGGCAGTTTGGAGGGCTCAATTTTGAGTTGAGGTCAATGCTCGGATTCGCCTATGGAGTGAGGAAATTCCTCACTAGACTTTTCTTGCTAGTTTTTCTCTGTAGGATTGCCAATTTTGGCATCCAATGGTACTCAGAATATTTCACTGCCGCATAATAAAATATACCCTCACTGTTGCACCGGTTTTCCCAAGTTGGGTTTTTTTCGGGGACATTGGTCCAAAAATAACAATGTCAATTTATGTGTGTGTGCTAGTATTTCTTTCGACGCTTATTTCTTCTGCAATTTTTATTTGTGAAGGTTGCGGTGCATTTATTTCGATATTTTTCATAGGAAACTGCAAATAAATTGTTAAGTTAAATTTAAGAATTAGGAGAAATAATATTAGTTGCCGCAATAGGATTGGGGTTTTCTGAATTTTCACAATAGGATTGGGGTTTCCGAATTTTCACATGGTATCAGAGTGCAGATGATCAGCCGGAGAGCTCAGTAGCGAAAGGAGGAGTTTCACTGTTCCTTGAGGAGCAATAGGTCGAAACCCTAAAGGAAACACAATCACCTTGGCCAAGAGGTCAAATTTCTTGAGGAGAATTGATTTTTCTGAGAGGGACAAAAAAATTCAATCTCTACAGATCGAGGGGTTCCAGAGGTAGAGGGAGTAGCCAATATTTTTCGCACAGTAGATCTCTAGTTGGATGTAGTAGTTTTGCAACAATTTGCTAGAGAAAAACTAGTGTCGAGTGGAAGAAGAACACACACCGAGGGAAAATTTTCCTCAGGGAACTTCTAGTCTCAAGAAGTTCGATTTCCCTTGCAGATCAACAGTCATTGTGAGCATAACTTCTCACTCCAGAAGGGAGTGCGAATAGCCTAGCAGCAACTGAGCAGAAGGGAAGAGGAGAATTTTGACATTATTTGAGATGGCCACTACAACACCCAGTGTCCTTTCAGGAAGAAGGACAAGGAGGAGAAGCATGACCAACATGAAACTTCTGTAGAGATCGATAGGTTGTCCTCCATGTTGGAGGAAGTCTTCGCTATGTTCGTCGATATAGCTCCAGGAGTGAGGTGGGGCGACTTGGTTTTGTAGTCCCAGAGCGCTACAAATGGGTATGATCCTTGAGGAGTCCACCCCATGGATCAATACTTGGCTATGGGGGCCCACAATATTCGGTAGCAGGATGGACCAGTGGCAGTTGGTGCAGTGAGATGCCAGAGTGACAGTTGCAGAGACTAGTAGTAGTCAGATGTTGGGGAGCACAATGTAGAGTTGGTAGTAGTGCAGTTTGCACAATGCAGAGTCAGGAGCAACGCAAAGTCTCTAGTGAGAGTGCAGTACTTAGTAGTAGCTAGGACTCAGGTGACAAATGCATCATATTGAACACATTTGGTTAAGTATTTAGGATGTTTGTCAGCTGCAGATGTTGCAGTTGCAACAACAACAAATGAGAGGGAGTTACAGGGCAAATGCAGTGTTGGCAACAATTCAACAGGGTCAGCAGCAAGACAAATGCAACTCATATAAGAGTTGCGCAGTGGTTGGTGGGCAGAGTAGCTAGACATCAGTAGTGTGACAAGAGATGGCGTAGAAACAGGGTGATGCTACCAGGAGGGCAGCAATACTAGAACACATTCCTCGCTAAGAGGCAGTGTTAGTTTTTGTAGCATCATATGTGTTCTAGCTACACAATTTGGTGGAGAGGTTAGAATGCATGGGATCTCCAAAACTCAGAAATCGTTTTTGGAAATTTTGCCTAGGAATGACTTAATTAGATTAGTAGTCAGTTTTTAAATATTTCTTAAGTCTAAACTTAGGAAATATGAATAATTAATCCGAATTAATTAAGTCAAGGCGTGAATGTTTTAGAGATTCACACGCATCGACTTCAAGTTAATCCTAGCCATCGATTAAGATTTAATCTTGGCCGTTGGAGTCCCAACAGAGGATTATATGAAGAAGTCAATGGGCACTTGGAGAAGACACTTAAGTGGTTCGATTTCACTTGTAGATCGATTTCCAGAGTAACAACAGTCAGTTTCCGAGAGAGAGCTAGTGAGCTCGAAGCAGTGAGTGTGAGGGGCAAGGGTAATGAAGCTGGAGGAAGGATTCCAGTTCCGACAAGTGCATTTGCAGAGAGGCAGAGAAACCACAGAGAGGTTGATGCAGAGGCAACACAATAGCCTCTAGAGGCAATTTTGTATTCGTTGGAGAGAAGCAATGTTTTAGTGTCGGAAGCTGGACAGAGGTTCTCGAGGCTAGGAGAGACGTTCTCCCAGACAGTCGCTGACCAGATGGCTTGAGGAGAAGCTGTTCCGAGCTAAGTGCAGAAGTGACTGCAGAAAGGCAGTTTGGATTGACTCAATTTTGAGCGGAGGTCAGTGCTCGGATTCGCCTGTGGAGTGAGGAAATTCCTCACTAAAATTTTATTGCTAGTTTTTCTCTGTAGGATTTCCAGTTTTGGCATCTAGTTGTACTCATAATATTTCACTGCTGCATAATAAAATAAACCCTCAATGCTGCACCAATTTTTCCAAGTTGGGTTTTTCTGGGGACATTGGTCCAAAAATAATGGTGTTAATTTATGCATGTGTGCTAGTATTTCTTCCAACGTTTATTTCTTCCACAGTTTTTTTTCTTTTGTAAGCTTGGTAGGTCCTTTCTTTTTCATTAATATATAAAAGCAAGTTAGATCCACATGCAAGAAGTCAGGTGGCCTCAACTTGCCTAGAGGGAAACC
Source organism: Pinus albicaulis (assembly GCA_034641835.2). Classification (NCBI taxonomy): domain Eukaryota; kingdom Viridiplantae; phylum Streptophyta; class Pinopsida; order Pinales; family Pinaceae; genus Pinus; species Pinus albicaulis. The sequence continues at coordinate 5,416,556 of CM076580.1, forward strand.
AAGTTTGTTGGCCACCTAACAACGTGATAAGCCATCCAGTAGCAAAAAATAACGAGTCTATCCAACCAAGTTAGATATGTATGATTGTCTTTAAACTACCTATACTCTAGATACCTGAAAACATAACTATCAACTTACATAAATTTAAATTTTTCCTACATATAAAAAATGGAAAACTAAGGACACAGTTATCAGGCTAGTCATCATCATCAACAGATTCCACTGGAGCGAGGTCCTTAGTGTTGGAACCTGGAAGCTGTCTGTGGAATACAAGGGATATGCTCTTCAACGTGACGTAGTCGACCATCCTGATTTTGTAGCTGGAACTAGAGCTTCTGAAACTCCTTTTTATAATCAGGAAATTCATGCACCGCTGCTTCCATACCACCAGATATTTGCTCCAAAGCCTTTTCCAGAATACTTTTCATTGACTAATACAAGAACATAGTTTGTTTAAACTGTGAGGTCCGGCCGCGAGGGTGCCCTAGATCCGACACCAGAACCCGCCAATCCTCCACATCTATTTCCATCGTGCCTGCCTGCCTGTTCAGGTCCTCTTCCCATTCTTCAATTAACTGTTGATTTTCTTCCAAAGTTCCTTCATGATATGTCATGATCGCATCATTTGTGATGCTTGAAACTGGCTTGCAGCTCCGAGTTTTGCCTCTCGAGGAGTTGGGTTGATAGGGCATCAGAGACCCCATTGTCTTTTTGCCACGACCCCTTGTGCTTGGGCCGCTTTTCCCACTCGCTACTAACCAAACCATCTTCCTGTACCTGCACTTTGCGGGAGGAACCGAAACCAAACTTATAATCGACACAGGTGGTAGCCCAAGCCCAGAAGCACCCAACTTCCAGCAAGCACTACCGCACCGCACACCTGCTAGAGAAGATACGTGAGCCAGAGATTGCCAGAATGAAACCCAAGGGATTGTCCCAAGCCTTATCTATTGCTGACTACCATTACAAACAGACCAAAACATAAACAAGACCCCAATTAACCGAACAATGTCCCCCATCCTCACTAGGATTCGACATACATTACTATCGACTATCACATCCTTTTAGTTAGTCCCCAAGGGTGCGATAATTCGGCCACAAACCCTCGGAAACAAGAGCAAATCCCACAATCTGAGCAGAGATAAACCACTGAGACTTAACCCAATCATATACTCCCAACAAAAAAACCCCCTTCGGGAACATGGTCGGGACATAGAATACCCATAGAGATATAACCCAGAAACAAACTCCGAACAGTATAACCCCATTATGGAGATAAAAATTCCAAAAATTACACAGACAGATAAATTGAAGGACCTTGAGACATGCTTTGATTCCATACAAGCACTTGCATATGCGAAGAGCCCATCCTCCTTTGAAACCTCGATGATTCAAAACCAGACATGCCAGAGGCCATCAAATGATACAACCGATGCATAGGGTAGTTGTAAAAAAAGTATGCCACATACCCATTTACCAACGCGACAAACAATACCTATAGAGACATAACCCAGAAATAAACTCCCAACGGTGTAACCCCATTATGGAGAGAAAAATTCCAAAAATTCCAGACTTAGATAAACTAAAGGACCTTGAGAGACATGCTTTGATTCCATACAAGTACATACAAATGCAAACAACCCATCCTCCTCTGAAACCTCGACGATTCAAAACCAGACATGCTAGAGGCCATCAAACGATACAACCGATGCATAGGGGAGTTTACCAACGCGAGAAGAAGCTGAAGCCGAAGCCACTTCTTGAGCCTCTTTCCAAGGTGCACCTGCGCCAACCCCCGGAGCCAAGCACCAACACACCACGACGAGGAAATTCTCGTTAAACAAAAGACTACCAACCTCACACCCAAGAAATCTCATAAACCTCCAAACACGACTGCCTCTGCCACCTTCAACATTGGTGTTTACTACTCGCATGCACGGAGCCACCGCTCCATATGCCTCGAGCATGTGGAGGGTGGTGGGGAGGTGCCTCGAAAAGACCCCCATTAAACAACCATAATGATATTTCCATCTAGCTCACACCTTGATCAAGGGATTTCTTCTGAAATTTTTATTTGTGAAGGTTCCAATGTATTTATTTCGATATTTGCCATAGGAAACTGCAAATAAATTGTTAAGTTAAATTTAACAATTAGGAGAAATAATATCAGTTGCTGCAATAGGATTCAAATTTTTGAATTTTCACAAACTCAAGCATATGAAATGCTAGAGTGATTGGGATTCGTGAAGGAAGACTTTACAGGTTTCTATCTCCTCTTGCTCAAGCATTAGTTCACATAGGAATAGGCCCATGTGAACTTTGGCATAGAAGATTCGGTCATTTACATTACAAAATCCTTCTAACCCTAAATTCAATAATAGATGAAATCCTCAAACTGAAAGAAGATCACGAAAGAGTATGCAATGGATGTGATTGGGTAAGCACACCAAGAGACCATTTGATGGAATGCTTCACGGTCTACCCTAAATTCAATAATAGAAGAAATCCTCAAACTGAAAGAAGATCACGAAAGAGTATGCAATGGATGTGATTGGGTAAGCACACCAAGAGACCATTTGATGGAATGCTTCACGGTCTAAAGAAATCTTGGATCTTATTCATTCTGATGTCTGTGGTCCTATGACTCATAAATCACTTGGAGGTCATCTATTTTAAGTTACATTTATAGATGACCATTCAAGGAAAACTTTGGTTTACTTAATGAAATGCAAAGATGAAGTATTTATCAAATTTCAAGAATTCAAAGTTGAAGTGGAGAACCTTACAAAAAGAAGAATCAAGGTATTGAGATCCGATAATGGAAGAGAATACACATCTAAGGAAATCATCGCTTTTTGTAAGGAGTCTGGGATTAAGAGGGAGTTGATAGTCCCATATAATCCCAAGCAAAACAGAGTTGCAAAATGAAAGAATCGATCCATTGAAGAAAGTGTAAAAGCAATGTTACATGATCAAGATTTATCGAAATTTTTGTAGGGTGAAGCTACAACGACAACTGTATACATATAAAATTGAAGTCCCCACAGGTCACTAGATAACAATACTCCCAAAGAAGTGTTCATTGGGAAGAAACCAACCATGAATCATCTTCGAATTTTTGGGTGTCGTGTCTATATTCATATACCTAAGGACGAGAGAAAGAACTTAGATCCATCAAGCATGAAGGGTACATTTGTTGGGTACAGTAACTCTTTTAAGGCCTATAGAATCTACATAAAGGAAGCAAACCGAATAAAAGTTAGTCAAGATGTGATATTTGACGAAAGTATTACATTCAAGAAATCAAAGGATCTCCCTATGGACTCTGGTGATGAAGAACTTCTGGTATTCGAAGAAGTTACTAAGGAAGAAGAAGAATATTGTGAAGCTATACAACCTGTGGTAATCCCCAAAGAAAATACCTAACTGGTTGAAGTCTACACTAATAGATGCAAAAGGTTATGGAGCAGCTTGAGGTACATCCAGGGAAAGCAAGAAGCCCTAACGATATTCTGGGTATGCAACCTACACAACAAAACTAATAAAAGAAGAGCCATCCACTTTTAAGGAAGCTGTCAATCACTAAGAATGGAAGGATGCCATGAATGAAGAATATCAATCTATAATGAAGAATGAAGTTTGGGAGATCATGCCTAGGCTTGAAGACAAATATGTGGTAACTTCCAAGTTGCTCTAGAAGATTAAACATGCAACATATGGAAGTATTGATAAATATAAGGCAAGATTTGTGACTAGGGGCTTCTCTCAACAAGAAGGCATCGACTATGAAGACACATACTACTATTCGTTCGTTGGTCTCTTTGGCAACATTGATGGGATGGAACATCCACCAAAAGGATGTCAAGACTGCATCCTTGAGTGGCATAATTGATGAGGAAGTCTATATAGAGCAATCCTTAGGATTTGAAGTTAAATATATAAAGGCATATGTTTGCAGATTGAAGAAGGCATTATATGGCCTCAAGCAAGCACCAAAGGCATGGTATGTTAGGATGGATGCATACCTACAAAGATTAGGCTTCACAAATAGTTCTGTTGATCCAAACTTTTATATTAAGGTTGTAAAGGGAGAGCCAGTAATCATTCTTCTGTATGTGGACAATCTTCTCTTGACAGGCATGGAAGGTCAAAATTGAAGAATGTATGAAGCAACTAGCAACAAAATTTGACATGAAGGATCTAGGGCTGATGCACTACTATTTGGGACTGGAAGTTTGGAAAGGACCTGATGAGATTTATCTAGGTCAAGGAAAGTATGTGATCAAGATCTTTTAGAGGTTTGACATGATGGATTACAAACCAATAAAAACCCCGATGATCACAAACTTAAAAAGACTAAGGAGTTCTGAATCGAGCCCTCTGGATCCTTCCAAGTATAGACAATTGATTGGCTCAATAATGTACTTGATGAATACTCTTCCAAACATATGTTTTGTAGTAAATGTTCTCAGTCAATTCGAAATGGAGCTGAGGCAGGATCATTGGATAACAATAAAACATATGCTGAAATATATGCAAGGAACAATCCACTACTGCCTAAAATATGATAGGAGGAATGATGTCCACTTGATTGGATATACAGATTCCGACTGGGGAGGCAGTGAGCAAGATGGAAGGAGCACTACAAGAGGATGTTTCAGTTTGGGATCCTCCATGATCTCATGGATGAGCAAAAGAGATACAATTGCTTTGAGTTGTGTTGAGGCTGAGTATATTGCAACCTATGAAGTAAACAAGAAGCTGTTTGGTTGAGGATGCTGCTATTTGACCTATTTGAAGGACTAATGGACCCTTCAATGCTACATTGTGATAATACCGGTTTTATACGATTGTCTGAAGACCCAATGTTTCATGGAAAGTCAAATCATATCAACAACAAGTATCACTACATTCGGAAGTTAGTACAAGATGGTGTGCTACAACTATAGTATATCTCCACCAATGAGCAGGTAGTTGACATATTGACAAAATCTCTTCCTAACTAGAAGCTTGTGTATTTGAGAGACACGATTGGTTTGGTTGATATATCCTTCCTAGCTGAGAGGGAGAGATAGGCACATCATTCTTGTCTTCGCTTGGGAAGACATAATGGAGGATTGGGTAAGCATCTGATATCCGCTACTCTTTAAGGATGAGGTAGGGCATCCAAGATAAGAGTAGTTGAGCACCGATATTCTTTGAGGACTAGCTATCCAAGATAAGAATTATCCAAGGATGGTCATACTCTGTGAACACCCAGGTGGGGTATGTACCTTGAGAGACAATGATGATTGTGTCTATAAATCATTGGTCTCGCCAACATTGTGCTATGATCTTGTGGAGAGATAGAGCTGGTAGACAAGGCCTTGCTATATGAAAATGTTGGTTCATATGATGCTAAACAAATGGGTTACTAATTCGACTTTTCTTATGAGATATCTTTAGATTGAGAATGTCCATGTACCATTTTATTAATACCTCCCTAGTAAAGAGGTAGTGTTGAAAAATATGTAACTAGGTTCGGTCTTTATAAATATGAAATGTACTTTTGATTCTTACATATTGTAAACTAAAATAAAATTTTTTATTTTTATTTTTGGAGCATGGGTTTCATGCTCAAGGTATTTTTTTTATAGGCCAGACACCCATTGTGTGCTTCTAGGGTTTGTCCTAGGTCAAAAAGTCAAAAGAGTCATTGTCATAAGTTGAAGACCCCATTGAGCACATTGTAATTTATAAAGAAAATTATTTTTGTCATTAAAAGTGTCAAAATACCCTTCAAGACCAAGTCGACCTAAATTAAGGAGCGACGCCCACCTTGAGAAGCCTATATAAAGGAGGAAACTTGGCCTCCTTGGAACACAATCATCACTCACTCATTCAAGCGAAGGAGGAAGAAGAAGAAGGAAACAAAGAAGGAAGAGGACGAAGGAGACTTGTCTTTGGGATATTTCTCTCTCACACGTGTGGCAAGGGTTTCTGCAACTAGTATATGGTTTTCTTCTACATGTTCGATCTTGAAGAAGGAAGGGAAAGATAGTCAGTGAAGGTCACAATAAGCCATCCTCAAGCTCTAGGAGGCCAGAGGAAGCTCACACGTGTGGCAACAACTACTACAAGAGGGCCACAAATTTTAGACTTGCAGTAGAGGCCGAAATTCTGCAACTGGAGGTCGAAGTTGTGCTTCTAGAATAGATTTGACTGGGTTTGACTTGGACAAAGGAAGCACATCATTAAAAAGAGTTGGAGTTGGGCTTGGAGGGTATTGATCTTGGTGTAGAAGTCTTGGAGTTCCTCATTTGAATAATCTATAAGAAGAGAAGAGATTTGCGGGTTTCCTCTCAAGTGGAGAGGTTTTGGCCCTGGTTTGCAACCTATATTCCGTGTTCTTGTTCTTCTTGTTTTGGTAGCTGTTTCATGATAGACAATCATAATAATAAGTAAAGAAGCTAAATAATTAAGAAAAGTAAAAAGGCGTCACAAGCAGTTATCAATAAAAGAGGAATCACTCTAATCATTGCCTTAATAGATTTCTCAACATGAACTCTGATGGGATACATCACGAGTTGGATCAACTGTTTCACTGCAAGACATATGTCAGGCTGTGTGTTGACTAAGTACATAAACAACCTAATGAGTTTCCTGTATAACGTGGCATATACTCGCTCATTTCTACTCGTGTCCACCTACCTCTAGTTTGTGACTAAAGGTGTGGTCATGGGCTTGCAATCCTGCATATGAAACCTTCTGACGATCTCTGTAGTGTACTTCCCTTCCCCCAATAAAATTTCCCAATCACCCTACCATGCCTCCAACCCAAGGAAATAGTGCTTAAGCGAAATGTCCTTCATCCCAAACTCTCTTGCAAGATATTCCTTGTAATCCTGAATCAAGGTGTCTGCTCCAGTCAAGATAAGATCGTCAACATATAACACTAAAATGATAGCTGCATCCACCTCACTCTTATCCCTAAAGATAACTTCCAATGTGAGTGTAACGAGCTCTCGTTGCCTCCTTGAGCCTGTAAAGAGCTCTCTTCAACAAACAAAAATGAGTGTCTTTGCTGAAAGTCTCAAATCCCTCTAGCTGCTCCATACAAATCTCTTCCTCAACCACCCCATTGAGGAATGTTGTCTTCACGTCCATCTGGTGGATCTTCCCCCCCATCTGAGCTGCAAGTGCCAGGATTGTCCTGATGGAATAATTATTCACTAGAGAAAACACCTCCTCATAGTCAATGCCCCCAACACGCGAGAAGCCCTTAGTGACAAACTTGGTCTTGTACTTCTCCACACTCCCATCTGCTCCATGCTTCACCTTGTACACCTAACGTGAGCGTTCCACTGATTTACCTTCGAGACATGGCACCATCTCCTAGACATCATTCTTCATGACGGAGGAACATTTCTTCACCATGGCATCCCGCCAAACTTGTTCGTCATAACAAGAATGCTTTGAGTTTAACAACTCAGTCATCAATGCCATCTACCCAATGTACCTCTGTGGTTACTTTCTCTGCCTGCATGTAGAGCTGGGAGTCTCAACTCACTCTTAGCCTTTCTAAATCAACCTCTTTGCCCACTTGACTCTCTTCCTCCCTGTGATGGGAGTCACTGAGTGAGTAGATGGCTCAACTCTGTTAATTTTTTCAACTAGGGTCAAATTCCACCTTGGACAAATCAGATGACAAGGATAATGATTGCATTGAATTCCTCTTTGTGAGAGGACCAAAATCGCCCTAAAGATTAACTCATTTTGATAAGCAGAATTTGATTTTTCAATTTATGAACCCACTCATGTACATTGGATTAGGTTGGCCCTACAGACATGTGCATATTGGATCAGGTCGGCCCTAAAGAAAAGTGGACCCATTGGAAGGCTGTAAATACAAGTGACCTCTACCTCATTTAAACACAATGATGAGACACACTTCTATCTTGTTTTTGGCTTGCACAGGTTTGAGGTTTGTCTGCGAAGGTTCAAGTTCGCTTTGAGGTGAAATTGCAGGTCCGAAGCTCGCATCTCTGATTTAGGGTTTTGGGCCCTAGTCGCAGGCACATAACATGAATATTTCAACCCTAGTCGCTACCACACAAGCTCATGAGTGTGACTGGAGCCTTCCAGTTGCACAGATAACACTATGTGCATGCGATCGAGAGATTAGGGTTTATGCAGTCCGGTTTCGACCCCAGTCGCATGCTTTCTAGGCTTAAGGGAGCGTCTGGGAAGCTATAGTCGCACAAATGACTCCTCGATTTGAACAGAGACTAAAGATGAAATTTGAGTCTTTCGAAGATTCTGCTCAGTGATCGCAGTGTTCAACAATTGATCGCAAATACTGACAGTACATTACAGTACTCAGAATCAGGGTTTTGAGTGGAAGTATGATTGGGTTCATTTCATGGATGTTCTAGTTGTTTTGTTGATCAATTACATAGATGAAGATATGGATCATTGTACTCCCTTTTGTTGAATCATTTGATGACAATCTATAAGAAGAAGAATTCGAAAAGGATTTCCCTATAGTGGGTTTTTCCTTGTTCTCCGACCAATCATGGTGTCTCTATGTGTTCATGCTTTTATTTTATTGTTCCTTTATGTTTCGTTGCATTGATGGTGTTGATATTGTCCTTTCTACATAGTTGCATATGTTGCTGAATAATGATGTAAATTTGAATAATGTTCTGATGTTATGGGGTGAATGTAATGTGTTAATGAAGAAATGCAATTATCAAAGCAAAGAACAATATAGCCCTATGAAAAATTAACACACTCGTCCTGGTCTCTCCTCCTTGTCTTACAATGAGTCCTTGTCATCGTGCTGTACGGTCTGCTTGCCACTTGGCTGAGACTCAGTCTGTGGTACTGGTTGAGGCTTCTGCTTGGGAGCGAGAAGCTCCTCCTCATGCACTCCAACTTGCTCTTGCTCCAAGCACCAAGGACTCCCTCAGAGCTCTGTCCTCCACAAATCTCACATCCCGCTTGATAATTGTCTTCTCGAGTGATGGTACTTACACCTTGTATGCATGAGGTGTCTCACAGTAACCCATGAAAATTCCCTTTTCAACTGTGGGCTCCAACTTCTTCCTGTTCATTTTGGGCACATCGTAGTAAACTCTTGTCCCAAAGATGCAAAAGTGAGAAACATCATGCTTATTGCCTTTGAAAGCCTCCTCCGATGTAACTTGTCCAAGCACCCTGTGTGGACGCCTATTTTGCAAAAATACTGCAGTGTTGGATGCCTCTGCCCACAAGAACATGGGTAACCCCTAGTCATGCAACATGTCCTTGGCCACTCCAACTATGATGTGGTTCTTCCTCTCAGCCACCCCATTCTGTTGAGGGTTATGGAGTGTTGTAAACTCTCTCCTAATGGCCTCCTTGGCACATACATCCCTGGAAGCATTGAAGACATATTCCCCACCATTGTCACTCCTCAATGCTTTGATCTTCTTCCCGGTCTGGGCTGCTACCAAGGCCTTAAACTCCATGAACTTGGAGAAGGCCTTCTCTTTTTCTTCATAAAGAAGATCCATGTCTTCCGAGAATAGTCATCTATGAAGGTGACATAGTACCTGTAACTCATGAGGGATGGAGAAGAGAAGGGCCCACATATGTTTGAATGTACCAAATCCAAAATCCCTTTGGCTTTGATGTCTCTACCCTGAAAGGATAACTTGGCATACTTTCCAAGTGTGTAGCCCTTGCACACTTCATACTGGTCAATACTGCACTGTGGTAACCCTATGGCTATCTACTAAAGGATCTTTAGCACCCCATGATGCAAATGCCCCATGTGTTTGTGCCAAAGCTCCTCCCCGTCTCTGCCATGCTCATGCCTTTCCTTGCTACTCAAGGTTACGTTTGTCTCAACTTGCAACTTGTAAAGTTTCTTCACCCTCACACCAATCTGCTTCATGGCTCCAGATTTTAAGTGCTTAAGGTAGGACTTTCCACTGCTAAAAATGACATCATAACCCTTGTCCTCTATGGTGGAAACATTACAAGGTTATTTTTAAGGTTTGGAACATAGAGAACATCCTTTACACAGAGAGAGTTACCAGATGGAAGACCCCTTCTCAAAACTAACAGTACCCACGCCCTTGGTTAAGTACTTGCCATCATCTCTTAGCTCAATGTGAAACTACATGTCTGAACTGGTGGCAAGAGAAGCATTTGATCTTGCTCAAATGTTTCTTCTTCTTCTTGTTCCTTTGACTAGAATCAACCTTGCCTTGGCTCTTGTTTCCTTTGGCCTTGCTTCCTTTGCTAGCGAAGGAAAAGTTCTCCTCTTCCTCTGTCTTCACTAAAACTCCAACTCTCGTCTCCCTCCGGATTTCTTCTTGGATGTAGTCTTCCCAAAACCTTTCCAAGTTGAGAAGATTCTCTCTGTCACTAACTGCATCCTGGAAATTCTCCCAGGACTTATGAAGTCCTTGTAGTGCAAGACTCACAGGTGTTTGTCTACTACAGTCTCACCCACTCTAGCTATCTTATCCCAAACCTGGGTGAACTTGGAGAAGTATGTAATGATGGGCTCTCCTTTACTCATCTCGATATTTATTAGTTTCTCCTTCAAGGAAAGTTTCCTGGCATCATTGGATCCCTAATACAAAGCTAAGATGATTGTCCACATCTTGTATGCCGTCTTCTTCCCATGGAGATGAGGGATACTGTGGTCTTTGATCCCCTCAAGAATGATCCTCCTAGCCTTGGTGTCATTCTTGTTATGCTAGATCAAATGTTGGGCATGTTTAGGTGGGTTTTGTGGGTTCTTTGCAAATTCTAGCACCCCATTATCTTCCAACACCACTGAAATCCACTCCCTCCATGAGAAAAAATTAGGGGTTCCCTCTTAACATCGATTTTCCCTTAGTCCTTGGAATGACAAACTGCTACCCAAAATACTACTCTTCAAAATCCAGTGCAAGCCTACTGATTGAACTGTGCTCTTCACTGATTGAAAAATCTTGCTGCTGGTTTGTATATAGAGTGTGGCTCTGATACCATGTTAATTTTCTTGAAACTATGCAACTACTTAGATGAATTTACTGAAAAATCAAGGCAACTAGAAATTGATACCAAGTTTAACTTTCACTAAGATACAAAGTTTCTTAACATTCAACATGCAACATAGAATACTTGAGATAAAAACACGTGTACACATAAATTCGACACCTGTGTTTTACCCAGGAAACCCACATGGGAAAACCTGGTTTCTTTGTTGTGGTCTTGTCGTTGATTTTTCTTTGAGCGAATAAATCTTTTACAATTCAGTGCGCTGTTATTGTAGACAACAAATAGCCTTTAAGAAAGCTCTGGTTAATTTTCCACTGCTCTATGCTATGTCAATTACTTTAGCCTAATTAAATCCTTCTTTAAGCACTCTTTTTCAGTAACAATTAATTCTTCCACTAATCAACAATAATTGAAGACAAAACAGTAAATGCAATGATAGTAGGAGACAATCAGGAACATCAACAAGAGACACCGATTTGGTCAAAGACCAGTGAAAAACCCCACAAGGGGAAAACCCTTTGAAACACTTCTTCTATTATATTGTTGTAAAATGTTCAACAAAGAGTACAATGAGCCCAAATCCATAAATAAGAGTCAAAGTCAAGGTTTGACTAATCCAACAAATCAACCATCTAAGATCCAAATGCTAATGAAGAAAATTCAAATATGGTCAACTATCATATTCTGCAATTTTGGTCAACAATCAACAACAATCAAAGTGTGCTCTAACCAACCCTCAAACTCAATTGTCAACCCTTCCAAATAACTTAGTCAAATCAACAATAAATGCGGCCTCAAGTGTTGGTCAAAGTTAGCCCAAAATAGTCCAAGAAAACTCAGTCAAACGTAGTCAAAATTTGCAATTTTCTTTGTCGTCAAACATGCGGTCAACCCAGAAGTCAATGCCAGTTAAACAACCCAGATCTCCTCAATTTTTGTGCCAGTCAACTCGGCCTTAAGAAATTAGAATTTTCCCAGTCAAAGAAACTCAAATGCTGAAGTCAAACTCTGTTAAACTAAATTCAAACCTTCTAGCGAAAAGTCAATGCATAAAATGCATCCTTGGACCTTCGCACATGTGAAAAGAAATCTACCTTAGACCGTACGAACCATCCAAATTTCAGAGAGAAGAACACAAGTTGTGATGTGATGTCCAAATAAGCTTGAGGTTACTTGTATTTATCTGCGTTGGAGGAGGGGCAATTAGTCCTTGGCCGACCTTGACAATTTGAGTACTTGTGGGCTTGACTTCAAAAATACACTTTCCCTTATCCAAATTTAGTCCTTCAAAGGTCAATTTTAGTCCTCTCAGAAAGAGGAATCTAGTCTAATGATTGAAATTTGTCACTTAGCTGCCAGATTAACACTCCCTCTTAGCTTGGGAGAAATTCCAACTACATCATGTGATCATCGCAAGTTTCTTCTCATCAAATCTTGTCTCATCTTTGCTCAACTCTATCTGCTAAATCATTCTTGAATCTAAAGAAGAAGAATCACAGGGCAGCTTCAACTACCATCCTCTATACTGAGAAATAGGCGAGATACAACTTATCGAGCAAGGATCACAACCATCCCATTATGCAATCAATGGGTGAGATACTACTTGCTATATAAGAGGTAAGGATCACATCCAACCTATTGCTTACTGATCTTCCCAACAATGACCCATAAGAGTCATGTGGTTGAACATCTACATCATAATCCGAGCTTGGGTGAGATACTCGACTTACCCAAGGTAAGGATCACACATCCCCAAGCCTTATTAACCCGTTGGGTAGACGGGGAGGGAGAATCCCAACAAACTCGAATTGTGGGTATGATGCCAATTGGGGCATACCCTGCTAGACCAAGATAATGGGAGGTACTCGACTTGTCAAAATGAACAAGGATCACACACACCCTATGGGTGACAATAGGGGAGATACCTGACCTACTACAAGGGTAGGGATCACACACACCTCTTGTCTAGAGATCCCTCAACCCCAGGAGCTCAACCAAGGGGGAAGAGCTATGTTCGGTGTTCTCGATCAACGAAGCCCCTAATCTGGAGGGGTTACATCCATCAGTCCAAGCTACTCTTTGAAGACCAAGAACTTCCCTTTTCGTAAAGCATTGGTGAGAATATCAACTATCTGCTCATCTATCGATCTGTGATGGAGTCTAACGACTCCTCTCTGCACCATGTCTTGAATGTAATGGTACCTAATCTCTATGTGCTTGTACTTGTCATGAAATATGGGTTTCTCTGCCAATCAAATCCCACTTTTATTGTCTCAATATATCACTATAGTGTCTAGGACATGCTCAAATAGCTCTCTAAAGAGCTTTCTCGACCAAACTGCTTCACAGCTAGCCATGCTAATGGCAATATACTCTGCCTCGTTGGTACTCAAAGCTACAGATTTCTGTTTCCTACTCATCCAAGATATCATGGCAGATCCAAGGCTAAAAAAACACCCTGAAATGATACTTTTCCTATCAACAATGTTTCTTGCTTAGTCAACATTGATATATGCATGAAGTCGAACATCTCTGAAATAATATCTCAGACCAAGGTTAATCATCCCATGCAAGTATCTCAAAATGTGTTTGGAAGCAACCCAATGTGCATGGAGGTGTTCAGTCATAAATTGACTCAACGTGTTCACTGCAAAGCATATGTATGAACGAGTGTTCACTAAGAACATTAAAGCCCCAATCAACTGTCTAAACTCGAATGGATTCGCCAAATCAGGTCCTGCAACTTCTCCACATAGCTTCTTGAAATTCATTTCCATCGGTGTGGCCAAGGACTTACATTCTGTCATTTTAAAACTTTCCAACAACTTCACGACATATTTTCCCTGTGAAAGGAAAATTTCACCGGGTCTTTTCCACACCTCAAGGCCTAGGAAGTAGTGCATGAGTCCAAGGTCCATCTCGAATTCAGAGGCCAACTCCCTCTTACACTCGATCATTAAGGGCTTCACTACCTGTCAAAAATAAATCATCAACATATAAAACCAAAATCAATAGCATACCTTGGACCACCTTGAAGTAGAGGTTGGGATCAACACTGCTTCTTGTGAATCCAAGCTTCACCAGGTAACTATCTATGCGGGCGTACCGTGCTCTAGGAGCTTGCTTCAAGCCATACAATGCCTTCTTCAACTTGCAAACATGAGTCTTTCGGTCCTCCACTTCAAATCCCTGTGGCTGCTCAACGTAAACTTCTTCCTGTAACATGCCATGAAGGAATGCCGTCTTCACATCCATCTGATGAAGGGTTCATCCTTGAATTGCAGCAAGCGTAACTATGGAACAAATGGTGGTATATCGAGCCCTAGGTGCAAAGATATCATCATAATCTTCTCCCTCTTTTTGGGAGAATCCTCTTGCCACAAACCTCACCTTGTATTTCTCAATGCTTCCATCAGGTCCATGCTTGATCTTAAATAACCATTTTAAAGTCATGACAGATTTCCCCTTCGGTCTCGGAACAACATCCCATACATCATTCTTCATAATTGATTCATATTATTCAACCATAACATCCTTCCAGACTTGTTCTTTTACGACTTCTTCGAAGGTGCGAGGCTCGACTTGAATCATATTACTCATCTCTACAAAATATCCACGATACTTGCATGGCTTCTTGCTTTCTCTAAAGGTCTCTCTCGTGGGAATGTGTCTCTCAACATCCTGTAATGTGTCACGAAGCCAAAGTGCTTCCTGGCAGGGGGATCACATGGAGGAAGATCCAAGGGGTCGATGGGATCCATGGGTTCATCAACAATGTCTCTCTCAGATTCCAGTACGGAAGGACCTTCTAGAATATCCATATCATCACTTTCCTTCTCAGGACAAGGCAAAGGGAGATCCCTTGCTTTTCCAATGGAAACATCATCATCGAATGTTACATCCCTACTAATTTCAACCTTCCTTTGACCATAAATATATATATTCTAAATGCTTTGGAATCTTCACAATACCCAAAAATGTACCTTTTCTTACAGAGGCTACTAACTTGTTTCTTTTGTCTTTCGACACATGGAAATATATGGGGCAATAAAATATCTGGAGATGACCAATGTCAGGCTTTGTTAGAAAATCAGAAAGGCATAAATATTTTCTTTTACTTGATAATTACTTGTGATATTCTTGTATTCTTATTAAATTTCTTATGATCTTCTTTTATCTTAGTTCATCAAGCAGTTAGCAAAACAATAGCACAAAGATTAAGGACACCAGATGTAGGCGGACAACTAGGGAAAAACCCCACTCTAGGGGAAAACCCAATAAAAAACTCTTCCTTCAACAGTTTTCCTGAGATAATCCAAGACTCTAGACTTAGACACAAACTTCCTCCACACCAAGTCAGTCCTCTTCTTCTTCAGCAGATAATACTATCTTCGACTTGGCAGTAGCTGTAGTAACAACAACACTACGATGCAACACTTTTCTTTGACCTAACAACTTTGTTCTTATCCCAATAACTTCGATCTTGGATTAACACTGCTACTTGAGGCAACAACAACTAGCAGCAACAACTTCGACCTATCGACAACAAAGTTGTCTTGGCAACAACTGGAAACAACAACTTCGATATAGACAAAGAGACTTCAATCTCCTAAAGTAGCCCACACGAGAGAGAGATATATAGCCCAAAACTTTGATTTTGTCTTTCCCTTGCCTCTTGACCCACTTTACACTCGTTTTAGCACCCTTTTTCAGTTTAACACATTTTCTAGCTCTTCTTAGATATTGAACTTGTGAGAGAGTGATACCTTCAAATGAATTGAGTTGCTTTAATGTATACCCTTCTGGTGAGGTCGAATTGCCCTCCTTGAGGCAGACTTGATCTTCTTGAGGCCGAATTGGTGTCGAGGTGACATAATTCATTTCTGACTAAAAAATAAACCTTTTTACATGATTCAAAAGCCCAAGGAGGGTCTCTTTAAATGTATAATGACTCTATTGACTCAGAATAACCCTAGAAGTCCTCAATGGGGACTTTGACCTAAAACATGATGGCCTAAGCATGAAACCCATGCTTCAATAAGTCATAACAATAAAATTAAAAGTTTCTTTATCATTCTTATTACATAATGACTAAAATACATTTATGAAGACTGAACCTAATTACATTTTTCAATACTCCCTCTTAACTAGGGAGGTATTCATCATATACAAGTACAATGAATATTTCCAACTATGTGAACTATGAAGAGTTTAGGCACCACAATTCCATGGACTAGATTCTTGACAAGGGCAATCTATCTAATGTCTTTCAATAGTTTAGGCACTGTAATGCCATGGACTAGATTCATGACCAGGGAAATATATCCAAGGTCTCTCAATAGTTTAGGCACTGCAATGCCACTGACTAGATACCTGACCAGGGCAATCTATCTGGGTGGGGCTAAGATGGACTAAAGTTTTCAGCCTCTCTAGGTACCATCATGCTTACTTGCTAACTATCAACCCAGGTATCCAGGTGTGCATCAGAGCTCTATGAGCAATGCCACATTTCCTTCTTTGAGATGTAGACATCAACACATAGTGTTGGCTAGATGTCTTCCCATTCAATGCTTCACTCACAAAGCCTCAACACTCTCGCTTATTTAATCGATATCAATCGTCCTTTATCCATCAGATCAAGGACAACAAATCTCTCCCAATCAAATTGATCGATAATTAGCATGTAGAACATGCTATCAAACCTCCGAGAGATTTACTTGTACAAACACAATCCCAAACAATAATACACTTTCAAATGTACATAAGCAAATACAAACCTCCAGGGTCCTTTAGACATTTTGATGTTGCTTCACAATTTATCACAGTAGGACTTGAATCTATACATCTTCTTTTCCCACTACTCATGTAGCAACACATTCTATAACCGGATCTTGCTTTCCTTCTTTCATCAGCACCTCAAATGTATTCTCCAATTTCATCTTTCAAGGTAACCATCATGACTACGATATGCACTCCCTCGTAAGGGAATTTCTTCTATTCATGCTCCCTCTCAACTTAGGGAGATCAACTTCTTCTAAGGACATTGGAGAATATTTTATGGCTTCCATCGTTCTTACAATAACCATAATGCTTTTCATCTTCACCATTTGAAGATTATGTACCCGCACAACTTAAGTGCAACCAAATCTATAAAAGCTAAAGTTAGCCTCATCAAAATCATGGAAGCATAAGTTTTTACAAACATAATCAACAAGAGACTATACTTTTATACTTCAATTACTTGCCTAGGTTTTGTACAAACACTAAATCATATAATAGAGTTCAATCAAGACATCAACCTCATTATATCTAGGGCCTTAATGTCTCCTTTAGAGATGTAATACTTCTTTCACATAGCGAACCCTAGAAACAATTCAAACAAGTGTAACAATGAATCTAACAACTTTCAGAATTCATATGTTAGACTCCTCTTTAGGATTTTATATAAACCCTTGATTTCAAAAACCAATCATCGTTCAATCAACAATATGACTAGCTTCTACTAGGGTTTGTTGTAAACCCTAGATTTTCATCTTCAACAATCACAATACAATTTCATAGATTCAAGATTGTCATATTAGATGCTAGAGAATTTAACTTCTACTAAGGTTTAGATGCAAAACCCCAGATTTCCCAAACAATATCATCTTAGAATATTAAACTTTGACTTGGCTTAACTCCAAGCCCTAAGACTTATGACCGTCAATACATGCATATGTAGGACTTCATCATCAAGCATAAGCATATCTTAACAACATATGTCAAACAAACCCACTGACAGAATCACATTAAAGTTAGACATATAACAAACTTGATCAAATGAACAAACATATACATAGGGATTCACTACTAGGTCATAAGGATCTTGCTCATAAGCCCTACAAAACCCTAAATATCTAGGGTTTCAATACATAACATAACAAACCCCTATATACCAAATCTTCAAAGGTTTGGGATTTCAGATATCACCTTTCAACCCTAACAAGTTAGGGTTTTCATACCAAAAACCCCAAACATGACATCATCCAAGCATCAAACAATTTCTTTAGACTTCATCAATAACCCTAAAGGCTAGGGTTTCACACATTATCATTGGTATACCCTTAAGTTATGGTTTTTACATGGAACCTCACTAGGGTTCTATAAGAATATTCAAAGATGTGAGGAGAGTGGATGTATTTAATGATGGATCACCCAATCAAAGAATCTTTATGATTCAAGAGAGCTAGACACATCAATGTTAGTAATATAGAATAACAGAGCTACAATTATTGGGTGCATAAGAAGGCCGAAATTCAGCCCTAGCAGCGCAGAGCAAACCGAGTCTCTTAGGCAGATGTTTGCCGTGACTAGGAGGGAGTTGGATGAGGTTTGACAAAGTCTACTTTGTTGGTCAGTTTGACCTTGTGATTGACTAGAAGATGTAGGTGTGTCTCTTGTTGAACTGGACAATTTCTCTACGGAAAATGTTGTTGGTTTTTTCCCCCATGTGGGTTTTCTTGTGGGTTTTAACCTTGTATAAAAGTTACCTACAAATGAATTCTTAAAACAGAAAAAATAAACAATGGCGAAACAAAAAACAAATATACACAAAGAATTTTCCCTTGGATCCCAAAACTGGGACTAGCAGATTGATTTTTCATTATATTCCTTTTAGTGTTAAAATACATATATATACATGTCGAAGCATTCATAAACTCCAATCCACTAACCCTGGATTAGAACATAATCGTAGTTCCCTTGACCATATCTACAAAATACTATGGGCAGAAAACCGTCATGCCCAAGACCATGTGCAATCCCCTGCACAAAACCATGGGTAAGTCCGCCCACCATCTTGGGGTTCGCACCCCATCTTTGGGTGTGCCCAAGTATTATTGGGTCCGCATAATTTTTTTTTTTCCTAGGGCATTGCCCCAGACTCTGTGCAGAGTGGCTACTGCCCCCTTGCAAATACCCCCGACAGGGGCGGTTGTTGCCCCCCTATGACCCCCCCGCTGTGCCCGACTCAACATTAGTCGTGGAAAGAATATAACACATAGCTAATATTCTCCCACTTGTTGTTTTCTTTCCACACAGGGGGTCACAAGAGAGCTTAGTCATTGGTCTAGACCTGCAATGCCCATTATTTCTCTACACCAAGAAAACTTCTCGGTGCTCATAGACTTCATCAATGCATCTGCAACATTCTTCAAAGTGTCCACCTTTACCAACAACACCTTTTTGTCCTCAACCATATCCCTCACAAAGTGATACTGAACATTAATGTGCTTTGTCTTTCAATGATAAGAAGGGTTCTTTGCCAAGAAAATTGCACTTTGACTGTCACAGTCTATCCTTATAGCTCGCTGTACCAACCCCGTACTTGAACACAATCTATGCAACCAAACTGCTTTCTTGCTTAAATGAGTGGCTGCCATGTATTCAACCTCTGTATTTGAAAGAGCCACTATAGACTACTTTTTTCTCATCCAACTGACTGCTCCTCCAAATAGGTTAAACACACGCTCATTTATAGATCTTCTTTGATCTAGATCTCCAACCTGGTTTGCATGAACAAAGCCATGAATGTCCAAAACTCTGACTAATCTTGGTCTTCCTTGGTAGTATGAACCATAATCACTAGGGCCACACAAATACCCGAAAACCCTCTTCACTGTTGTCCAATGCTCCTTCCCTGGTTTTGACATAAACCTGCTCAATACTCCCACTGCATGTGCAATGTCTGATCTAGTATAAACCATTGCATACAATAGGCTACCAATTGCACTCGCATATGGAACACGTAACATGTCCTCTTCCTCTTCTTGTGTCTTGGGACACTGATTAGCAGATAAATTTACACGTACAGGAATAAGAACCTTCACCAGTTTACTATCCTGCATATTAAACCTTTGCAATATTGTCTCGACATACTTCTTTTAGTTTAACCAGAGCTTCGTCTTTGCCCGATCTCATTTAATTTCCATGCCCAAAATATAATTTGTAGCACCAAGATCTTTCATATCGAATTTGGAGGACAATTGAGTCTTCAAATCCTGGATAATTTCTTTGTTATTTCCAATCAACATATCATCCACATACAAGACCAAATAAATAACACGATCACCAATTAATTTAAAATGCACACAATGATCCACTTTGCTCCCGTTGAAGCCAAGTCCCCGTATATATGCATCAAATTTATGATACCACATCCTTGGTGACTGTTTTAACCCATACAAAGACTTTTTTAATCTGCATACCGGTTCTTTCTTACCTTTCATCGCAAAGCCTGTTGTTTGCTTCATGTAGATCTCTTCTTCTAGATCCCCAGGAAGAAATGTTGTCTTCACATCCATCTGTTCTGCCTCAAAATCAAAATAAGCAACAACAAATAAAGTAATATAATAGAAGCTAACTTGGAAATAAGAGAAAATATATCACCAAAATCACTTCCCTGCACTTGGGAATAACCTTTTGCTAACAACTAAACTTCGTATTTCTCCACCTTGCTTTCTACATTCATCTTCTTCTTAAACACCCATTTGCTTGTAATGGGTTTCCTTCCAGCCGACAACTCAACCAGACCCCAAGCCTTATTTTTGTCCAAAGATGCCATTTCATCAACCATAGCCTCTTTCTAGAGTTTTCCATCTTCTGAATCAACTACCTCCTTGGCAGTTTTGGGATCATCATCAATAATAAATAAAGCAAAATTTGAATAAAAATCAGATGGACTATACCTTTCTCATTGCCTTCTCTCTCCAACTGTTCCTCTCAAAATTGGAGTCTGTGGCTCTTCTTCTTTTGATTCTTGTTATGCTGTAGAGTCTGTTTTTTCCTCCTTTAGTTCAAAATCTATCTTCTAAGGTTCCTTTGGTAGGAATTCATGTTTAATAACATCTTTCACCTCTCTAAACACCACATCTCGGGTGTACACAACCTTTCTTGTTTTTGGGTTCCAAAGCTTATAACCTTTTAAACCATCCTTGTATCAAATAAAAATGCACCTTTCGGATTTGCTATCCAACTTTGATCTTTTCTCCTTGGAACATGTACATATGTAGTGACAACCAAATACCCTCATATGTGAAAGAGAGGGTTTCTTACGAGTGCATACCTGAGCATGCTCTTGCCTTTTCCATCATGGTCCTGTTCATTCTTTCTGAAACTCCATTTTGCTGAGGTGTGTATGGAGTAGTCTTCTGCCATGCTATACTGCATTTCTTACAAAACTCTTCAAATTTATTCTTGCAAAATTCTCCACCATAATCTGTCCTCAACACCTTAATCTTCTTCTTTGTCTGATTTTCCACCAGAGCCTTAAATTCCATAAACTTGTCAAATAATTCATATTTCTTCCTGAGGTAATATACCCATGTATTCCTCGAGAAGTCATCTATAAATGAGACATAGTACATAGACTTACCCAATGATGGAACTGACACAAGTACAAACACATCACTGTGCACAAGCTCTAATATCCCTTTCACCCTCTTAGCACCCGAGGGAAAACTCACCTGATTTTGCTTCTCATATACACAATGTTCACATAAATCGAAATCTAGAGAGAAAATAGACATATCTTCTACCATAGCATTACCGTGCAATATTTGAAGGTCTTTCTCTCTAATATGTCCAAGCCTTTGATGCCATAACATGGTCTTTTCTCCAGAGACCACTAGATTTTTTGCTCCACTTTCAAAAATCACAAAACTATTGCACCCATCGATAACAATGCTACCTAAAAGCTTGTACAGAGTTCCAATCTAAACTCCTCGCATCAATACCAGTGCTCCCTGAACCATCTTGCACGTATCTTTTTGGAACACTGTTTTTACACCTGCATCATCCATCTTGCTTACAGATTTTACATTTCTGGCTAATGTATGAATATGCAGAACACTAGGAAGTGTTCTAATCCTTACACCTTGCAACTTCAGCTTGTCTTTTCCACGTTCGATGATTTTGGCCTTCCTATCATCCCCCAAGAAGACATCACCACCCTCATATTTCTCATACTCACAGAACAACTCCCTATGGGGAGTGAAGTGAAAGGATGCACCTGAGTCAATCAACCATGCGTCATGATCTACATGTGAACTTGAAGAAGAAGCCAAGTACACATCCCCACCTTCATGTGAGGTGGTTTTCACCTCTGTAGAAGGAGCATCATCATATCTTTTTCCTTTCTCAGGAGTTTTAGATTTACAACCCTTTTTGTAATGCCCTTCTTTTCCACATTTCCAACATACCTTTACAGGTTTTCCTGGAGATTTAGATCTCCCTCTAGATTTAGATCTTCCACTCGAGGACTTATTTCTATTTATGTTCTGAGACTGCCCTCTTACAGAGAAGACATCTCCATTTTGGCTCTCCATATTATTCCGTCTCTTCTCTTCTGACAACAAGGATGAGACTATTTAATCAAACTTCAAGGTGGTTGTATTGCTACCTATAACAACAACTAGACTATCCCACGAATCTAGTAGAGTACACAACAAACTGATGCACTTATCTTCGTTTGAATTTTTTATATCAATAGATAAAAACCAACTTACCACAATATCAAAGGCATTCAGATGCTCTGTTACTGAGTCTCAATCCTTCATCTTCAGGTTATACAAATTTTTCCGCAAGAATAGTTTGTTCACCAGAGACTTAGATTGGTACAGAGTCCCTAACTTGTCCCATAAAGCCTTCGCCGTAACTTTCCTTGATACATTAAATCTGAGATACATAACCGTATTATGCTCTTTTTCCTTCCGATCCAACTTCACCCAGTCTTATGTTGACATTGTCATTGTTTTAGTACGAGCATCTACTGCGACCCACTAATCTTTATCCACTAACAGATCCTCCATCTTGAACTTCCACAACTCTAAACTTTGTCCATTGAATTTCTTGATCTCTATCTTTCCACTGTTCACCATCTTATTTCACCGCAATAATCGATCCCGCAACCAAAGCCATGATTCATGATCAAAAACTTCCTATGTTTATGTGGGGAGAAGCAACAAATACTGTTGTATATGTC
Source organism: Pinus albicaulis (assembly GCA_034641835.2). NCBI lineage: Eukaryota > Viridiplantae > Streptophyta > Pinopsida > Pinales > Pinaceae > Pinus > Pinus albicaulis. The sequence goes on from CM076580.1 coordinate 5,439,594, forward strand.
CAAAATAGAAGCCCTCATCAAGTCTTGGGGAACAAGATTCTTGATGATTTTTTTACAGGTGTAAAACCGAAAGTTTGAAACTTCAAAATATTTGGCTGCCCTGTCTACATTTATGTACCAAAGGAGAAGAGGTCAAAGCTAGAGGCTTCTGGAAAGAAAGGTACGTTTGTTGGTTATTGTGTGGAGTGTAAAAACTCTGGTAAATTTGAATAACTATATATTATTATTGATAAAATATGAGATATGATTACAATGGGGAATCATCGAGGCTTTAAATATAGCCTCATGGTGTCCCTTGGTGAAGAGGCATGATCTTTGATCATGCCCTTTCACTTAATAAAACCTAAGATAACTATATCTAACTAATAATTAATAAAATATACATAACATTGCCCCTCTCTTAAAGATGCTTTGTCCTCAAAGCATATGTAATGATGGACAATGTTGACAAACGCCTGGGTTTCTTGAGCGGCGGTCTCTTGCTTCCCACATTTTAAAAAGATTGTGGAGCATCTTCTCGAGCTCCATCTGTTGGTGATGTGGATAGCGACAAGATTTGATATTGACAGGGTTGGGTCCTTTCTTGACTTCTATTGGATGTTTGATTTTCCTATCGGGAGACACTTTTATGGGTATATCTTGGAATACTTTTTCGTGTTTCCAAACTATTCCTTGTTCTTCTGGTGACTCTTCATGGCTCCTTTTTGAAGATAACATTTCTAACTGATGACATTGTACTGTAGATGCTGGCGCTCCTATTTGATTCATCTTCGTCATCAAAGATGAAGATATGACTTGATTTTCTGGAACTTGGAATCCATACAACCTGTGTTTCTGCCCTTTCCACTTAAAACTTATAAACTGCTTTTGATGGTTGGCAGAATAAGTACCTAAAGTTTGTAGCCATTGAATTCCTAAGACCACATCTACTCCTCGTAATGGAACGGTGTAGAATGGATATTCTAAATGAAAGTTTTTTATCTGTAGTTTGACTTTATGGCATTTCCCTACTTGCTCAATCTTCTTACCATCGGCCACCATTACCTTCATATTAGGCATGGGGAAGGTAAAGATGTTAAGTCTTTTTGCCATGGTTGAATCTAGAAAATTGTGGGTACTGCCAGTGTCGACGAGAACCATTACGTTGTTGTTCTTGATATGTCCTCTTAACCTTAGGGTTTGAGGTTGTGATATGCCTGTCATAGCTGATAATGACACTTGTGGAATAGTTTCGCCATCCACTTCTGGAGAGAACTCTAAGTTGTCTTCTAATCCTTCTATATATGAATCATTATTGTTAGCGTCATTAGTTGCTTCACAACTGTATAGATTTTTCACTTTTCCATTAGCACATCTGTGCTTAGGGTCCCAGTTTTCACCGCAACGCTTGCACTTTCCCTCTCTCATTCTTTGTTTTTCCACATTAGATTTTTCTTCTTCACGAACATGGGGTGGGACATATTTTGTGTCATCTATATATTCAGTTGGAGGAAATCTTTGTCTCGAATATACTTTTTCTGTTTTTGATAACCTCTCAAATTTCTTTTCGGCAGCTTTTGCTTTTTGCCTTGCTACTTCTACTGATGTAATTTCATGAAGTTCGAGCTCTTCTTGTATATGGATTTTAAGTCCTGAGATGAAAGACTGGATTAGACGAGATTCTGACAATCCCGATACTCGTGTTGCCAAGGTCTCCCATTCTCGAGTGTATTCATCCACATCTCCTTTTTGGCGTAATTTGATAAATGTTGAAAAAAACTTTTTTTCTTTTATGCCTTGAAACCTTTTGAAGAATGCATCCTTAAATTTCCTCCAACTGATAGCAAGCGTCGTCTTTTTCCACCACATATACCAATTATATGCTTCTCCTTCCATTTTCATGGAAGCATGCTTAATTTTTTCGTCATCACTAGTAATGTCATAAATCTCAAAATATTCTTCGGCTTTATTAAGCCATGCAATGCTATTTTTTTCATTACCATCAAACTTGGGTAGCTCGATTTTTTCTTTTCGCTGGTATGCTAATGGCAGAACAAGAAGGGGATATTGATTAGCAAATGCATTCCAGAGCTGCTTATTTTGAAAATCTACATTACTATCTTCTTGATGATGTGGGGAATCGGTTTTTTCCTGATGCTCTTCTGAGTTCCCTGAATCTGCGGAATTGTTTTGTTGATTTTGTTCCATATTAGGAAATATTGGGGATTGTGTCTGACTTAACTTATCTGTCTTATCATTTAGCTTATTGAAGAGTTTTGTCATCTTGTTCATTGCTTAGTTATGCTTTTGTGTGGCCTCATGATGATTTAGCCACATTTGTCTTTCTATTCGATTTGTCGTATCATGAACCTTTTTGATGTCGTTGGAGTGTCCTGCAACTGTACCTTCAAGATCGATTAATCTTTTTCCGAATTCTTCAGAATTATTATTGATCTGTTTCTCAAGATCCACCAATTTCTTCTGGAATTCGGCCATCGACATTGATGTGTGTGTGAGGTGGGGAATATTTTTGGGTTCCCTCTTTTTTTTTCTAAGTTAGAGTAATCTATTAACAGAGGGAAATATAGTACATTAGTGCCTACGAGGAGGCAATTCGAACAGACCAAGACTAGTTTATGGCTGCCCTTCTGGAGGGAAACCAGCCCGAGGAACCTTCAACAGAAAAAATCCCGCGCAGGGGATCGGACCTCGGAAGCTTTGACTGAAAACTGAAAACATGTACATTATATAGCAGATTAACTGGACCATGACAAAATTGGACCACTGTAATAACTAAGACTGGTCGCTGACAAAAAAGGACCAAAACTGTAGGAAACATAAGGGCAGCATGACAATCCCTCAGAGAGGGCAGAGCAAGAACTTGAGAAACAAGAAAAAAGGTCGAGTTATTCATCTGGGGCAACCTCCTCAACCCTGCAGTCGAAGTCAGCTGGTGCGCCTTGGGCGTGAGAACGTTCAGCATTGGGAAGGACCTCAATAGGCGATTCCGTCTGAAGTGGTGGACCACGAGCCGAAACCTCTGGCATAACCTCCCTGCGCGTGCTAGTCTGAACCCTTGAGTCAAGCTGCACAGCTGCCAGGTTGGCGCCATCGACAGGAGCAGGATCTTCCGGAGGGATTTCAAGCGAGGGCTCTTCCATGAAAACCACAGAGATGGCGACTGTGACTCTAGGTCGATTTAGGGCGCAATCGAACGAAAAAAGAGCTGTGTGAGACTGAGCGGGCATCGCATCCCCAGAGGGCGAGTCGAGCCTGCGACCAGAGCGTAATTGGCGGCCATGGAAGATATTGTCAGATGGCAAAGAGATTGCCGACGGAGAAGTGGAAGAGGAGGGCGAGCGCCTTCTGGCGGAGCGAGAGGTGCCCCTCCTGCTACGCATCCTGTGCCTCAGTCTTGGCATACTTGCAACAGAGATAGAGCTGAAACGCTGGAACGAAGACGAGCTCACCAGGGTCGGCTCTAGAGGAAAGCTCAGGACCAACGATGCCGAATTGCAGGAACCAGCAATGGAGATGTGAAGACTCTCGTCAGGCTTCAGACAGCAAGTATGGCGACTCCTTTTCCCTGTGGTGGTGCACTTGTTGGCGCAGTCCTCAACCGAATTACACAGCGAAATCCTCGGCGCGGGATCCATCTCAAATAGCCCTATGTTCCTGCAGCTAACAACCTTCTGCCATGAATGAGCAATCTGGTTAACCTAGTGCGAATCGCCTTTGCGGCGTTCGAAAATACCTCTGCCATCAGAATTCATGTCGAGCGGCTTCACCATTACGATGGTCATTATGATCGATCGGGTGGTATTTACCGAGCGGTGGTCGCAGATGGGTTGGCAAGGTGGCCTCCGTCCTCACGACCTACTGTCCCTTAAACTCTTACGTACATAGGCCCATCTGCATCCAGGGTTTTTTTAAATTAATTAATTAATTAATTAAATTAATTTTTTTTTGAAATAATAATAATAATTTCTATTATTATTATATATATATATATTTTAAATAATAATAATAATAATAATAATAATAATTATTTTATTATTTGAATTATATATATATATATATATATATATATATATATATATATATATATATATATATATGGGGAAAAAGATTGTTAACCTTGAAAAGTCAGGTTGTTGTTTTGAAAACGGAAAATGGGTTTTAATACCATGGGCCCAAAAACCACGAGCTTGTAAACCACGAGCAATTACTCTTCCTTTTTAATTTTACTTTGTCTTCACATGTAGGTATTTCTTTATATATATATATCTCTTTTTACTTTTTCTTTTTCTTTTGGAACTATTTTCTTATATATATATATATATATATATATATTTTTTTTTTCTTTTAATTTATTTCCCCCTTTGTGTTAACTTTCCTTCTCTCTTTATTTTATTAATATATATATATATATATATTATATATATATTTCTTCCTTCTTTTTTTTAAAAACAAATGTTGTTGCCCACAAGCACTTGGTTTTTAAAAAAATATACAATTTTGGAATTTTCTTGTAATTCCTTAATTCTGGGTGATCACACAGATCCCGAAGAGCGATGGCTCTGATACCAATGGAGTGTAAAAACTCTGGTAAACTTGAATAAGTATATATTATTATTGATAAAAGATGAGATATGATTACAATGGGGAATCACCGAGGCTTTAAATATAGCCTCATGGTGTCCCTTGGTGAAGAGGCATGATCTTTGATCATGCCCTTTCACTTAATAAAACCTAAGATAAATATATCTAACTAATAATTAATAAAATATACATAACATTGTGAAAATTCTAAAGGTTACAGGATATATGCGCGAGGTCAAAGGAACATTGAGTTCAATTGAGATGTGACCTTTAATGAAGATGTTGCTCTTAGAAAAGCTAGGGGCTCTACTGTCCCTGACAACCTTGAGAGAAGAGATGATTCTGTGGATGTAGATGCATAAACATCCATGCCAGAGCCTGACCTTGTAGATGAGGCTATAACAACCATGGATCCTTTAGATCCTCCTCCTTGAGATCCTCCCACCAGGAAGAGACCTTTGTGGCTTCGTGATACATTACATGATGCTGAGAGATGTTCAACCTCAATAGGCACCTTTAGAGAGAGAAAGCAACCTCTCGAATATTAGGGATATTCTGCATTAATGAGCGTTGTCATACAATCTGAACCTTACAACTATGAAGAAGGAGTGAAGTAATGGGGTTGGAGAGAAGCCATGGCTGAGGAATATTAATCCATTAAGAAAAATGATGTATGGGAGGTTGTTCTGAGACCTGAGGGGAACTCTGTTGTGACCTCCAAGTGGAAAAATCAAGCATGCAACTAATTGTAGTATTGAGAAGTTCAAAGTGAGGTCTGTGGCTAGAGGATTCTCGCTGAAAGGGAGAGAAGATTATGATGAGTTATTTGTACCTATTTCGCAATGTACTACCATCCTATCTATTATTGCTCTTACTGCTAATCATGGTTGGAGTCTTCATCAGATGGATGTGAAGACAAATTTTCTTCATGGCATACTTAAGGAAGAGGTGTACATGGATCAACCGCATGGCTTTGAGGAATGTAACAAGGAAACTCATGTTTGCAGATTGAAGAAATCCCTCTATGGACTGAAGCAAGCCCTTAGGGCTTAGTATGCTCAAATCAATGCATATATGATGAAGCTTTGATTAAAAAAAAACAATGTTGATCCCAACCTCTACTTCAAGGCCATCTAGGGTATGTCTGTGATTTTGGTTTTATATGTTGATGATTTGTTCTTGATAGGAGCAGAGCCTTTGATCATCTAGTGTAAGAGAGAGTTTGCCTCTAAATTTCAGATGAAAGATCTTGGGTTGATGCACTATTTCTTGGGCTTAGAGGTGTGGCAAAGACCTGGAGAGATTTTCCTTAGCCAAGGAAAATATGTTATCAAAATCTTAGAGAGATTTGGGATTGTGGATTGCAAATCCATGGCCACAATGATGGAGGCAAACTTCAAGAAGTTATGTGGTGAAGTTTTGGTACTAGATCTAGCGGATCCTTCTATGTACAAGAAGCTGATTGGGGATCTGGTGTTCTTGGTCAACACTAAACCTGATATATGTTTTTCTATTAACACCTTGAGCCAGTTCATGGTGGAACCTTTACATGCTCACTTGGTGGCCACAAAACATGTGTTGAGATATCTACATGGGACAATCAACTATGGATTGAGATATACCTCTGGCGATGATATGAGACTACATGGATATGCAGATTGGGCTGGGAGCATTACCGATATGAAGAGCACATCAAGGTGCTTCTTTAGCTTGGGATTTGCCATGATTACTTGGATGAGCATGAAGCATAAATTTGGTCGATGGGTGAGGAGACTAAGGTGTGTGTGATCTTTACCAAAGTCAGACATGACTGCCATGGACTTGGTTGAGGTAAATTGATGTCCCCTAAGTATTAGATGCATGTGCTCTACCACTTGATTACCGAGGATCAAGTTGGGTGAGGGTCAGTTAGTGGACATGGGCTATGTGATCTTTACTAAGGTCATATATGACTTACATGGACTTGGTTGTGGTAAATATGTTTCTCTCAGTACAACCGAGGTATATTATATTGCAGCTAGTATGGCTAGCTGCAAGGCAGTGTGGTTGCAGAAGCTTTTTGCAAATTTGTTTGATCTGGTGCTTGATACGATTGTGATATACCGTGACAATCGAAGCAGGATCAAGATTTTAGAGAATCCAATATTCCATGACAAGTCAAAGCACATAGAGAATAAGTACCACTTTATTAGAGATACAGTGTATAGAGGAGCAACAAGGCTCCAACACATATCGATAGATGAGCAGGTTGTAGACATTCTCACCAAGCCTTTGACGAAAGAGAAGTTCATATTCTTTAGAGAGAAGCTTGGAGTGCAGGAGAATGTATTCCTCCACGAGAGGGAACACTGCTGATCTAGAACACTGAGCATATGCTCTTCCCCCAATATTTTGACTAGTAATGGACTTGGTGAGGGGGGAATGAGTAGCATATTTCATGGGTGTGAGGTTACTCCTTGAAGCCATGGACTTGGTTGAGTACATCCCCTAGTATGCATCTTACACGCAAGTGACCTTCGAGTCTTTATTGACCAAGGGCCATATTGAGATGGTTAAGCTTCCCAGGATTACCACCCATCTGGTCAATGGGTGAGGAGACTAAGGTGTGTGTGATCTTTACCAAAGTTAGACATGACTGCCATGGACTTGGTTGAGGTAAATTGATCTCCCCTAAGTATTAGATGCATGTGCTCTTCCACTTGATTACCGAGGATCCAGTTGGGCGAGGGTTAGTTAGTGGACATGGGCTATGTGATCTTTACTAAGGTCATATATGACTTACATGGACTTGGTTGTGGTAAATCCATCTCCCCTATTGTCGTGTGGATCATTCTTCTTATTGTTTGGACTTAGTCATCATTGTTTAGCTGAAATGAGATGAGATGAGTTTCACTTATGTTGAGACATGTACATCCAAGATGAGACTTATGGTGCAATCGAAAATTTCTCCCTAGCTGAGAGGGAGTGTTGAAAAATGGGCAGCTTTAGTCAAAATTTCAATTGGAAAATCATGAAGGAAAGTTTTATTTTTTAGTTTAACATGTCGGCTTAATAAAAGTTCAAGTTGGCCCCACAAGAGGAAAGTGACCCTCCAAAACCACATATAAATAGATCTATTGTTGGAGCTCATTTGGCACATCACACAATCACTCAACAATTTCGATATGATCTGAAAATCACTGGAAGACATCCACACGTGCGAAGGAGAAGAGAGAGAATTCTAACCAACGTTGAATTTTTGTTTTTGGTTGCTTTGACTTGCGTTGACCTTTGCACTTTGACTCTGATTTGATTGAGTTGCTTGGAATTTTCTGGAGGATCAATATTTTGTGGAATCCTTGACTCTGTCTGATCGCATTATCATCTTTGGTATGTTGAGTAGGGTTTCACCATAGGTCAACCTTGTGATCTTTCTCTCTCCTTTGACAGAGATCTTCTGTTGTTGGTTTGATCGAATTTTTACTGAGGAAGGTCGAATATTATTTATGTTGACTAAATGTTTGACCGAACCTTTGGCATTGTCTTCTAGGTGTTGACTTCAAGGTTGATTGGGATTTAATCGCAGGTTTGACTATGACAATTGAGCAAAAGTTGTAGGGTTCGTTGACTGAAGTTTGACTGTATTCCTCAAGCATATATTGCGTCTTGAATTCTCGCTGATCTGATGTATTCTCCAAATGACCCATCAATCTCCTCTTATAATATCTCGTTGATGAACCAACGACTATGATCTAATATCGATTGATGGATTAGATCATCTTGACTCCTTGAAATGATTTCTAGAAGTTTCTAGAGAAAAATCGATTTATCCGAATTAATACTGATTAATTAGGCCATTTCCCTAAGTTAAACTTAGGAAAATCAATTAATTGACTAATTAATTCTAATCAAGGCATTTTCTCATGAAACCTTTTTTGGGTATTGGAGAAAATGTGTTCCTTAGCCTCATAAACACTCTGAGACTAGAACACTTGTGTGAGTTACACAATCTAACATAGAATAACTTAAATATTTGAAGGACTTTATTAATGTATATGTCTAATCTATAATTTACCATTCTCATATTATGTTTACTTTAACAAAGAGAGGGTATCGATTCTTGAGGGTAATTTTATTCAAAGCTTCATAGTGTATACACACGTGAAGCTTGGGTACTATCCATATTCTCCAAGTGCTATCCTTCTTGGGTACTGTTGTCACCTAAGATGTACACCTAATTGTCGAAAAAGTTTCCAACCCCACAAGTTATAATCTTTATGGCACAACACTCAGAGCAGGGGCTGTCACCTATTCCCTACATGCTCCGTTTAAGCTCTCTCCTAGATAAGCTAAGGGGTGAAGTCCCTAAAGATGGTGAAGAAAGGAAAAATTTCTGTAAACAACAAGTTCTAGGAGACTAAGGGCAAGACAATTACTTCTCTATGTAACTTGAATTAATGATGAATTAACAAGTAAGATTATTATTGAGCAATGCACATGTTAACAAGATGAATTCTAATTAGAGTAAGATTATTACTGAGCAATGCAAATGTTAACAAGATGAATTCTAATTAGATCAATATTGCAATAGCAAGATAAACAGATAAAGACTAGTTCCTTAATAACAATGCTCATTAGAGATATAACACTTGCAAAAGATGATATTCCAAGCTACAAGAACGAGTGTTAGTACAAGAAATTAAAATTAACTAGAATATGAGCAATAAGCTTTCAAATATAACTTGCAAGAAAATATAAGCTTGTACTTCAAGTAAAAGGATGCTTAACGATGATATAACATTCAAGATACAATAAGCATGAGATTGACTAGTACAAGAATGTAAAGAAGGCTTGCAAGGAAATAAATTAACTCACAATTCTAGCTACAATAACCAAATGAGAAATGGATGATGAATGCAAGATCTAACTATGTGATGTGCAAGAATCTTGGTTAATTTTAAGGGGGAAGTCCCTTAAGATAGTGAAGAAAGGAAAACTTTTTGTAAACAACAAGTTATAGGAGACTACGGGCAAGACAATTACTTCTCTATGTAACTTGAATTAATGATGAATTAACAAGCAATATTATTATTGAGAAATGCATATGTTAACAAGATGAATTCCAATTAGATCAATATTGCAATAGCAAGATAAATTGATAAAGACTAGCTCCTTAATAGCAATGCTTATTAGAGATGTAACACTTAAAAAAGATGATATTCCAAGCTACAAGATAGACAATGCTACAAGAAAGAGTGTTAGTACAAGAAATTAAAATTAACTAGAATATGAGCAATAAGCTTTCATATATAACTTGCAAGAAAATGTAAGCTTTTACTTCAAGTAAAAGGATGCTCAACATGCTTGTACTTCAAGTAAAGGGATGCTCAACAATGATATAACGTTCAAGATACAATAAGCATGAGATTGACTAGTACAAGAATGTAAAGAAGGCTTGCAAGGGAATAATTAACTCACAATTCTAGCTACAATAACCAAATGAGAAATGAATGATGAATGCACGATCTAACTATGTGATATGCAATGATCTTGGTTAATTTAAATTAAGATGCCTAATCTAAGGTGAAGGCCTTCTCCTCATTTGTCAGAAACTAGTGTTAAACATGGTTGTAGAAAGAAGTGCTAGGGAAGGAGGCTAAGGCCGCATTAACGATACTTACCTAGGACTTCTAACAACACAGGTGCCTCTGTTCCTACAAGGGATTTCCCACAAGAGAACTGCAGGGTCACCTGTCTTAACCACTGATTAAGGGTCTAGCTCTTAGATTGAATGGTGGAGAAGGTTATCCTAACTATTTGTTCAACCAAGCTTATCCTTGGAGGTAGATTTTAAGGATGCAAAATTGACTCTAGAATGAAAATGCAAGATGCAATGCTTCAATGAGATACAATGGTATCAAAATGCTTCAAAGAAATAGATGCCAAGAGCACAAGACTAGCTTATGACAATGATAAATGAAGAAATAGTAAACTCTCAATGAAACAAATATTATATATGACAATTAGGTGTTATAGAAAAATCCCACAATGCCTTTAGATGTATTGATTTAAGATGATCTTCACTTTTAAACAAGGAAATAAGTGACAATTATATGATGTAAACACAACTTAAGGATGGTAGATAAGATTGCTAACAATATTGATTAAAGAGACTACTTAGATCATAAATAGCAAATGAAACAAGACAATAAATATTATCATGTAGTGATTTAGAAAAATGCAAGGTAATAGATGTGATTAGGATGCAATGCAAAATGCAAGGGTTAGTAAGTAGATATAAGCTACCAAACAAGCACAATGGTCTCCCTTTTAAATAAGCAGACATGATACCATGGGATTGAGATCCCAAGTTCCCTCAACACAAAATGCTCTTTTATTATTATGATGCTACAAAAGAAAGAGGCCCTTCAAGACAAGAAAGGACTCCTCAATTCAAGGAGACATATAATGACAAGGGGATTCATTAACAACTTTCTCCTCAAGCTTGCAAGGCTGATCCACCTACAAATAAAATTAGAAACCCCTCAAAACAAGGGATCAAACCCTTTCTAGTTCACTGCCTCCAAAGAGATGAATGGAAATCAACAAGTGTTCATGGCCAAAGTGATCCAAGAGCATCTAGGGCTCTCGACCTAACTCAAAATTAATCACAAAAAAAATGATTTAAATTTTAATTAAATTCTTTGGTGAATTCTCATGGTTTAAGGCTTAATTTCTTCCATAGATTCACTTAATTAAACTCTCTTTTATATGATCTTCACATCTATTCAAGAGATTCCAAGCCTGCTCTCGACCTCAAGGAGAAACAACCTCAAAAAATAAGTTCGTTATGCCCAAAGTTCGATGAATATGCAAACCTTCAACCAATAATTTTTTTTTCCAAATTTGAGATGAAAAATATTCCTAAGGAGGATGTCTAGCTCTGCAAAACGAAGGGTTAGTTGGTCAAAATATATATGAGCAAGAGGTAGGCTTAAAAGAGTTTGTGACCTAGTAAAATCTTGAATAATTCCCTGCTACTCGCGCAAAAATTTTGCAAACAGATTAGGGTTAGCACATATAGATTTTCTAAAAAAAATGATGTAAACCCTCTCAAAATAGCTTGGCTCCTCTGCAAAATTAGTGTTAGAGTAACCACAATAAACCATACTTGTAAACCCTTGTGACTGTGACAAATTAGCAAAAAATTATGTGATTTATTTATTTATTTATGAAAAGCGTCTTTGAATTAATGAAGGAGGGAGCCTCTAAGGCTCATGGCTTCTCACAAAAATATGCCTTTGGTCCTACAAACAAAACGTTAAACCCCAACAAAGACTTCAACCAATTTATTTATTTTTATAAATTGATTTCTTGAAGAAGGCTCGATTTTGATCCAATATTCAACCTTAAAACCCTCTAGGCCTAGGAGAAAAGGCTTTCAAACAAGACACCTTCAAATTTTTTTAATATATCCTTGAAACCCTAACTGCTTGGGCAAAGGAAGGTTTTGGCTTGAAACAATTTTGATGTCCCTTTCAAATTTGAGTGAAAACACCTACAATGATTAGATCAAGGGTTATAAATTGAAACCCTTTCCCTTCCTCGTTGTATTCACAAGAAAAGATAAGGAAATACAAGGAATTATGTATAATACGAAGACAAATATATACTAGTGTGAGATCTATCGATACAAATTTATTTACAAATGTACAAGAAACTAGATCAAGAGGAACGTGAGTCCAACTCCATTCCCTTGTCTAGTGAACAATACCTATAAATAACAAATTTATTCATTAAAATGTAATAGATAAGAGAGTAGATAAATTTAATAAATATATGATCATGGTAGAATAAGAGGCTTGAAAATCCCTTCAAAGATGTTCATATGATGAGCCTTTGGGAATCCAAACAAGGATAGTGACCAAGAATTCAAACAAGAATTATTCCAAAAGCTCAATATCTGACCAGATAAAGATTTTTTACACAATTTCGAAAGATTTTGTTAGTTTCAATAGGGATTGGATGACACAACAACGACGAAGTCTAGTGACTCAATCAAGAACCCACTAGATCTGCCTAGGCACATGTGTTACCCAATCCAAATAAAGGAGTAAACAAGCAACCAATAAATCCATTAAGATAATGAAAATAACAAGTTTAAACTTTGTAGAAATTGAAGCACGAATCATTAGAATAAGACATACACACATAATTGTCCCCAGCGATGCTGAAGACATACACGCGTAGCTTTGCTCCAAACGAATTTTTGTTTTATTAATCAGAGAAAATATTACAGAGCTTTCAGCGCCAATTACACCATCCAAATATGTTTACAGTGAGGGCTCTTAGGCTCAATTTATAGAAAAATGAGAGATCTAGATCCCCATCCAAGTAGAAAATGGTTAGGTCCAATGAAGTGCACAAATAATAGCTAGTTGATGGTTGATCAATGCGAAAAATTAATCCTGTCCTTTGATTTGAAAGAAGAAATTCAAATTTGTTGAAGAAGGCTTTGATCCCGGTGCAATTTATTTATTTTCGAATTTTTCTCCTTGAAAAATCCCCCTTCAATTAACCACCATGGTCCAAATGTTCAATTTTCTCTCAAAATATCGATTTTTTCTTAATGGAGGGCTACAAATATTTCTTTTAATTTTTCCTTCTTGAAATTCGCTCATTCAATTTAACCACTTGGACCAAAAAAATGATTTTCCTTGAGAAATTATTTTTTTCTGGCCCAAAAATTTTTGTCGGATTTTTTTGCCTTGGAAATTAGTCATTCAAATTTAATCTTCTTCGCTAAAGGCAATCTTCTCCAAAAAATCGATTTTCCACTTGGAGAGAATTTTTATTTTTCTCTTATTTTAATTTTTTGTTTGATTTCTGACTATTTTTTTTGCCATTTTTTGCCGTAAAAAGAAAAAAATAATAATTTGAGGGGATAAACATGATTTCAACCCTAATTTTTTTTTGTCTAAATAGAGAGTTGAGGTGTAGAGTTTCTAATCATGATTACTCATACCCCCATCAACTTCTATAGATATTACATTTTACATTTTACGACAAAATAATTATTAAAATCTTGATCAGTGGGAAATTTTAATAAGTAAAATTAAACACTTGGACGTTACCAAATTTTGCAAGACTTTAGACATGATCTATCATGATAATTTGCATCGACACTATACAATAAGACGCACCTAAGACTTCACCATCGAGCCCCGCTCTAGCTTTTGGGGTATGTTTGGGAGAAAAACTCCGATAATTATTTGATGTTTAAGACAAATCATTGGTTTGTAAACCTTGCTAAAGAATAATTTATCCTAAAGAAAAGTTGCTAGTTTTTCTCCCATGGTTGGGTTTCCCACGGTAAAATTATTATATCTATTGTGCATGGCTGTATTTCTATGATCTTTACTGTTTTCGTTGCATTTTACTGTTGAGATTTTTTGAGTATAATTATTCAATGATAACAATGGCGTAAAATACTGTGTGAAAAAATCATTAGCAATTAATTATTTGGCAGAAAATTATTTTCTACTGCACATCTTGTAGAATTTCAACATGGAATCAGAGCTTTGTTGAAAGAGTAGCCATTGAAGTCAACCTAAGAGACAATATTCAATAGTCTGATTGGATTTTAAATCTCTTGTCAAAATGGTGCTGAGTCTCAAAGTAGAAGACAGGTTAGATGGTGCCATTAATTTCAGATCTTAGAAAACCATGATACTTCTTGTTTTGGAAGAAAATGACTTTCAAGATCATGTGAAGGAAGTCATTCCAAAGCCAGAGGGAGGTGAGGAAAAAACAAGCATAAGAAGAATTAACACAAGACTAAGAGGATCTTGATAGATTCCATAAAGGACAACTTGATTCCACATGTTGTTGGATTGAAGACTGCCAAAGAATGTTTGATGCTTTGGTAGGATTATATGAGAATAACAAAACTAGCAAGAAGCTAACGTTGAGGCATCAACTTCATAATGTCATGATGGCTAGATCATATTTTGTTGTCTCTTACCTTGTGAGAGTCTCTCAATTGAGAGATGAACTTAGAGCCATTGGAGATACTATTGATGATGGAAAGCTTGTTACAATGACTCAAAGTAGATTTCATTCCTCGTAGGAGCCATTTGTTCAGGGAATTTGTGCATGAGAAAATATTCCCAAGTTTGATAAGCTATGGAATGATTATGTCCAAGACGAAGCTAGATTGTTGTCTAAGAATATCTTGCAAAGGCCTTAGGATGAAGAGACTCAAGCTCTTACAACTCATGCATGGAAAGGAAGAGGAAGAAATTTTTTGGAAAGTTTGATAAAAAGAATTTAGGTAGAATACCAACTCCAGTTCAGGATCAAAATAAGAAAGATATGTCAAAAATTAGGTGCTTCAATTATTATGATTTTGGACACTATTCCTCCCAGTGTCCTCAGAAGAAAAGGAATAAAAAGAAACATGCATCAACAACCAATGTTGATGAGATTGCAAATGGACTTCAAAAATAATACTTCTTTTGACATTCATTGATGATTTTTCCCTTGAATGCCAAGGATGAAGTCTTCAATAGGTTCCAAGGGTACCCTTGCCTACGGGCAACATCTTGAAGAAGGAAGTGATTTTATAGGTAGAGTCTGGTTGAGTAGGAGGTAGAAGAATATGGGCTTGGAGCCTAAGGACCCTACATGTATAAGGCTAACCATCATTGGTCAAGAAATTTGAAAAATCCAGTGAGGGTCTGAGTCTCCTTGAGTAGGTAATGAAACCTCTCCTTGATTGCATAATAGACAGGGTAGTAAAAGATAAGGTGCTCGTCTCAACCTCTTGTAGATGTCATAGATCATAGGTCCTATCTGATTAATCGATCTGTGGGCCTATCTCTATTGTAGATTGGCCAAGGGGAATGCAAATAGCATGCACCTTATGGCATAGTGTATATTGTGTGATGAGACTTGAAATTGCCATATTTTGACATCCTCCTTCCTTTTTTTAATCCTTTTTGGTTTATCCATGACCTTGTATTAGTCCATTTCAATGCTTTCATGTAGGATTGAGGCTTATAGTGTTTTCTATTGAATTTCTTGGTATTTCATTGTATTTTTGACTAACATTAGCAATAATGTATTTTGTATTTACTTTTGAAATAATTGCTTGTTTGTAGATAAGTTGTTACATGATATTGCTTCAAAGATTCACATGCTATGGATCTAAGAACTATAATCAACACATAACCTTTGCTATGGATTCGTGGATCTTGGTTGTTGCACATCCTTTTCTGGCATGAATCTAAGCCATTATTTCCATAAATCAAGGAAATCCAATGCCAACAATTTGAATGTTGGTAGAAAAATCAACCACTAACGTTGTAGCCACATGGGAAAGAGATTCAAAGATGAGTTGCATGATTTTAATTGTTGGAGGACGGGTTTTTATAAAACCACTAATACAAATCTGTTTTTCTACATTCTTATATGTTCTAGGTTAATTTGATTGGCTACAACACATTTGCGAGCTATTTCAAATCATGGTTTAATCGTTTGAGGTAAAAGATGACGAATTGTTTGCGGTTATGTGTACAGATTCATTTTGTTCCAAGTTTTGAAGATTCCCCATTGAATTAACCATGGATATAGGAATCCAACACCACTAAAAGCACATGAGATGTATCTTGGAAAAGTTGGTGTAACCAACGCATCTTGTTGTAACGCTGCATGTTAATGGTATCTCAAATTTGATGGGGATTAGCAAGGATAAAGACAACCATTTTCTATGTTGGGAATCAATTGTAACCATTATGGAACCATTGATCCTCAAGTGAATTTGCATTTTGTTATTTGCTATTTATGGTTTCAAGCAAGTTTGTGTATAAAAGAAAGAGCCATTTACCTCTACAAAGTGGAGGGGACACTGAGAGCATAGTTTGAATCATGATGGTGTAAAAAAAACTCCTCCTGAGATCTTATGTAATAGACAATACATTTTCATAGTTTTCTCTAGTGCATGAATTGATCGCTTTATTTAACTATAGCTTATTTGTTTGTTGCCCTATTCTTGGGAGGTAGAGCTCACTTCATGAGAATAGGTAATTGTGAACTTTGGTAATCTTTCATTTCTTGTCTTGTGTGTTTATTTATTTTTGAAGTTTCAATTAAAGTATTTTTAATTTGCAATGTGTGATTTACTTTTTCACAAGGTGTGGTGTTTTTTAAATGTCTTGCAATGAAATTTTTTAATTCATAGACTAGTTTGTTTACCAAAGCTTGCCAACAACGAGAGTTGTGATCTGTAGAAAAATGAACTTCCTAACTCATGCGAGAATATTCCTTGGTGACAATAGGGTTCCTGTTAGCATGATCAATTATTCAAGTATATGGATCATTGACATGAGTGATTAGGCTTTGGATTTATGGAGTGTAGTGATGCAATTTTCTTTATATGTAGAAGCATATTACATAAACTAATGCAAGTTAAGATTTGTAGCCTGCACATATAATGAAGGACATCTCACAAGTACATTGGAAACTCTAGCTGATAAGATTAAATGCATAAATGTTCTTGGTCTTATGGAAAACATATAGAAACCTTGTCACTTTGGTCAAACTATGAGCTTGTCTCTAAGCTGCAAGAAGTTCTTCGCATAGAAGGTCATCTTTGGGAATAAGCCTCCTTGAGGATTAACCCAAGTGATATTGATAAATTTCCTCTATATGTCATCCCTAATGATCTTGTTCAACTATTGTCTTGTATGGAGGAAGTGGTTGAGTGCCTCCAAGGGATATCTAAATAGAGGAAGACTATCCATCTAAATGGCCACTGGGTCTAAAAGAGCCAGGATTCCAACAAACCAACCTCTAGCTAGGTTTGAAGGGTTATAAAGGAAAATGGTTGTTGAGGAGCAATAGGCCAAGTAAGGATATTGCTCTTGGCCCATCCTTGTGATAACAATTCTCTAGATGCGATGCAAAAAAGAGACTAGTATGAAGACTATCTAATGTAGGAAGGGGCGAGCCCCAAACTTTGGTAAGATGATTTGTAAAGGTTCTGTGTACTTGCATAAAATGATGCACCATAGGAGGTGGTTTGGAATCTCTTACTTGAGGCTCAATTAGAGTCAAGCAAAGAAGACACCCAAATATCTAAGCCATAAAGGACAATGTGTGGGACAAGGGAGTACATGAGGGACATCTTGGATGAGATGTCTTGAAAATGGTTTTAAAATCACTATCTCTCGAGAAGGGATAAGAATATGTAGCCTTTGTTGATTCAAGGTTAGAGCGTCGATTTCAAATTTAAGCGAGGCATTGAGAATTTCACCCCCAAGTATGTGTATGCATTGCAAACTCTATCTCCTGCCCTCTGAAGAAGAAATGAAGGTCCAAAGTCTTCTTCAACCTATATTGAAGATCATAACCTTGGATTTACCCGAGTTGATTGTCAACTATTGAAGGTTATAAAAGAGAGTTGGGGCATCCAACTGTAACTGTAACCCCTCTAAAAATGGGGCTAGGAGGACCATGTTGTCTGAAAAAGTAGGTTGGATATCAGTCATTGGTGGATGGGGAACCCTTCACTATCTTGTTTATGCTTATGAAGAAAGGCCCCAAACTCATCAATATAAATCCCAAAGAACGTGTGGATTAGGGAAACCGTGTTAAACCCCATTGGTGCTCTTGATGAAATTGAAGTTCCCATGAATTGTGCGAAGTCAACCAAGAATCGACTCATATAGGTGCATTATGGTAGTTAGTAGGGTTTGGGAGATGCCAATGTCCCCAAGTATTTGAGGTAGGGCTTCTCATGGGACATAATGAAAGGATTTTCCAAAATATACAAAGTAGTAGTAAACGTTTGAAGAGAGATATCATGCCTTCTCTATGATGGTGTGGAGAGTGAAGATGTGATTACTGATTGGATGATCAAGTTGTAATCATGTGTGCACCCTAATTGTGAGGTTTCTTTGCTCAATCTCACTAGAGAGCATCATATGAAGAGCCATAGCATATATTTTTAAGAAGAACCTATCTCTATTTGGTTAGTCAAATAAGGGTAGTGATAAAGTACTCAACAAGGGTAAGGGAAAGAGTGAGGAGTTAGCCTCATCACTACAAAAGAGGGATTTATGTAAATCAAGTGCTTCAGTTGTCATAAGTAATGGGGTGAATACTTGTTATTCTAATTAAAGTAATTTCAAGCATTCACTTGATCACTTAATTTGTCAAGCTGAGGTCTACTTGACTTACAAGGTTCTCCGTGCTATATACAGAAGCATCAAAATTCCTACCAATCCTATATGCAAAGAAAGGAAACCTATAGGTGATGTTAGAAGGCTAACTTCTCTATCTTGGTTAGTCACATGAAACCTTAGTTCAACACTTGGCTCCAAGTCGCTATTCCTATTAGAGGCAGGAAAACTTGTAGGACTACTATTTCATAGCAACTATTGTTGCTTTTGCAGAATTGCTTCTAGTTTCACAACAACTATTGCTAGTTTTGCAATAGTTGAAGCATCACCTTTCACATGCTTAGAACTAAAACACGACCCAAGCAAAATACAAGAAAATGAATGTAATCAAATTTAGCACACTACAGTAAACGAAATAAACACACCTCGCATAAATCAATTCGACATATTCTACTTTAATCTACAATCAATTGAATCAAATAACTTGCGAGAAAATAAACACATGACTTGCAAAAGTAAATACAACACAGGACCTTACCTCAAGCGGGTTCAACTTGTGGCTTGGCCTGCACTTATGAACTCACAAATTCATTGATACAACTTCAATAGATAAACCAACACATCCACATGCAAGATTTATATTAAGAAAGCAAAATTACACTATAGTTCATGATTGTGTATCTATGCTTAAGCATACATGAATTTATAAGACAAAGGGGAATCGAAGTCCCAACGTACCGTTTGAAAATAGAAGTCACACTAACCACATTGTTTACCACATGATACACTAGATTTCTAAATAAAGAACGGACATAACTGTTGACACCTAATCTTTGGGATTAGGTAAATCCATGTAAAACAATGTAAATCGAGAATAAGGAGAATTGGAATATGAAGAGAAACTGGGAGATGAAGCCCAAGAGTCTCTCCCTCCATGTATATATCTATCTTAATGGAAAATCACAATTCGTTTTGAGGAGTTACCTCTTGGCCTGACATGGTATCAAAGGATAGGTCCCAACCCCATTTTTGGCTTCCTTTATGCCCTTGTAACTCCCTTCTGCCTTTGTTCTACATTATGCAGAATGGAATATCCCTGCAAAATTTCGTGCATTGCTGTTGAATGCATTGGTCAAGACTGCATTATATTATAACTGTTGAAGAATCAAATTGCTGCATTGAGGCATTGCTTTGCCTCCTGTGAAGACTGGATCGAGTTGTTGTGTTTCCTGGAGGTGCTGTGTGATTCCTGTTCAAGATTCAATGGCGTTTGCATGTGATAAGCTTGTTTAGAAGCTTATCTGTTCGATGGTTGATGAATGGTTGAATGGCAGTGTTATATGCAATTTTTTCTTTTTTATTTTATTTTTATTAAATTTCTCTGAGAAGTGCTCGAATGGCGGAAACATTTACTGTGTTAATTAAAAAGTCAGGCTTCATTACCGAAAAAAAAATACGTCATCATTTTTTTAACCCTGCTGAACATTGGTTGAACATTAGGCTTTGACTGTCTATGGTGAAAATTATATGTTGGAGTGATGGTGACCATGTTTCTTTGATGGTGTATGTCTGTGTGCAACAAACACATGTGGTAAACAATGTTTTTGTTATGACATCGTGGCATCAAACCACTTCTTATTGCTCCTACGCTACACCACGACACCACCTCTAACTCATACCATCGGTCCTCCTGTGTTGTGTTTGTGTCATACACCCTTGATTTTCCAGACAATCATACACCCCCCAATTTTCCCCTCCTCGTGTTGTGGCATCCCAGTGTGGTATCACACCATAGCATTGCTCCATGTATAGTGTGCAATTTTGTTGCAGAAACACCCTTCGTGGCTCCACAAACCGCCCTTTGTGGGCCCGTTACCAACCCGCTCCCAAATCTAGATCATATGTTGACCCCGACACCTATAACTCCAGCCTCAATATATGCCTCCTCCATACTCCGGTTATTATACATATAACACATGTCGGTTATAACATATACCACCTCCCCCTGTTCATAACCCTGCATAGTTAATACCTCTGTCATATACCACCTCCCCCATATAACCCTTCCCCATATACACCCTCCGTCATATACCACCTCCCCCATATAACCCCTCCCCTAGTAATAGCTTTGATATATTATTCCTCTTTTTTTTCCAAAGTTAAAAAAAGTTTTCAAGCGAAAGTGCATTTTTTTGCCACTAGAAGTGCAATTTTGTTTTTTTAAACAGTACACATATTTTTAATGTGTTCATTGATATCAATTGTTGGATTAGTTCTCTTTGGAAAAGAGAACTATCCTGAATGGTCAAGGAAGATAAAACATACTCTCATTTTTAATGAATTTTGGAGAGGAGTTTGTGAAGGAGAAAGAGATAATGCACCTACAAACCCCACCTTAGATAAGGAGATTGCCATTTGGGAAAATAAGAACAACAAGGCCCATGCCTTGATTGCAAAATCTGTAAATGAAGAGGTGAGTCACCATATTCACCATTCTCAAATGCTTTTGACGCCGTAAAGAAATTGAAGGAATTGTATGACATGCACTCTGAACTTGAAGTTGTTCAATTGATGATTAAATTGTTCAGTCTTGAATTGAAATATGATGACCCTCTTTCTTTAGCATTAGAAGTAAGATCCATTATGCATGATATAAAAACCTCTAGTGTTGAAATAAACATTCCTCTCATAACTTATGTCAAGGCACTATATCCCACTTATTCACATTATCTTGAGTCATTGCAAGCAAGTGGAAACCTCATGGAAATTCCCTTTGACTCCCTTGAGAAGAAGTTTGCTAAAAGAGAGAAGCCTTTTGGGAAGAAGACAACTCCTCAATCTTCTAAAGAAGCGATGTGACTTGCACATAAAGAGAAGAATCATGCACAAGATTCTTCTAGAGGAAGAGGTGGCCGAAGAGGAAGACGAAGAAGGAATTTTAGAGGAGGGGGGGGCGGGGGGCAGACAATTCCAAGGAGAAAATTATGATCTTCATTGCATACAATGCAATAGAGATGGATATGATGCATCGACATTTAAGTTACCTTGGGATAGAATTGAGTAGGAAAGAAATGAAGGCAAAGGGAAAGGTAAAACACCTAAATCCACTCACTACGTTGTGGCACATTGCAACATTGGAGTAATTGAAGACTTATTTAATTCTTCATTTGCTTCTTGGAAAAATGATTGGTTGCTTGATTCAGGAGCAACTTGCCACATGAATTTTAGGATATATTTTTTTGAAATGTTGATGGAGCAATATATTTTGCAGAGAAGTAAAAAACAAGTCATCAGGGCTTGGCACCATCAGGCTCAAATTTCCCGGTCTTCTAGAATTTCTTCTACATGATTTTCTATACCTCTCCGAGCTGAGGAGATACTTGTTGTCTTTGGTCCACATCTTCCAACAAGGACACTCCATTCATATATTTGATTGCAAGATTGAGGTCAGAAAAGCATCATATCACTCACTTGTCATGATGGGGATAAAAGAAGAAAGACTTCTAAAGCTGCAAGGTACCTCTGCTTGTGCACAAAACTTTTCATACAATTCTCACTATGATGAAGGTACATTTCCATCAAGTCTTTTATGGTATGCTAGATTTGGACACTTGAACTTATGACAACCTTCGCTTGTTGAAGAAAAATGGTGTTACTGGTTTGCCTACAATTTCTAGGAAACTTAAGCAATGTGATGCTTGTATTCTAGGAAAGCATATCAAACGGTCTTTTCATGATTCTCATTCCAGAGCACATAGAAAACTTGAACTTGTTCATTCAGACTTATGTGGCCCAATGCCCATTCCTTCTGCAAATGGTAATAAATATATGATGACATTTATTGATGACTACACCAGAATGTGTTGGGTTTATTTATTGAAGAAGAAATCAGATGCTTTTAAAAATTCAAGAACTTTCATGCATGGATTGAAAATGATGCACAATCTCATATTGGCTCTATTCGGACTGATAATGGAAAACAATACACGTCAAATGAATTTGAAAACTATCTTCACAAGCATGTGATCAAACATCAAACATAACAATGCCTTATAATCCCTAACAAAACGGAGTAGCTGAAAGAATGAACAGGACAATCTTAAATATGGTACGTTCCATGATGTTTTTCAAGAATGTTAAACTGATATTTTGTGCCGATGCAGTTCTATGTGTTGTGTATATAAAGAATATTTGTCCATCTAATGCTATTATAAACGAGACTCCTTATGAAATGTGGTGTGACCACATTCCTTCGGTAAAGCATCTCAGAGTCTTTAGTTCCACCTGTTATGCCTTGATACCTAAGGAATAAAGAAACAAACTTGCTGCAAGTAGTAATACATTTTCCCTCGACATTGTAACGAATTTTATGCACTGAGGCATCTCAAACGTTTTTTAGTCACTAACACCACAATTTGTGAAACACAAAACCCTCTTTTTGGACTTGGATGAGATCCGTGGAGTGGATCGGTTTATGATTGGTTCCATTTACAACATCCAAGTAATGATATGCAAGTGACTAAACATCCAAAATATTCGTTAAGTGTCTGAACTGAAGTTGTTTCTCCTTTATAACATGCAACTAAACATGTAGGTACCATCTATTCTTCTATTTGATTGCCACATATTTGATTTTGCAGGAGAGCCCGCAACCATATAGTATCGGCTGCACACCTTTACAAACTTAAGTTAGTGCCTCTTCATTTATTCATACAGTATATATATAGATTGCAAACTACTCCTTAATCATCCTATATCTCTAATCTATAAACGGAATAAAATAACTATTAAACACATTTCCATACCTTAAGCTGCCCATGGTGTATGTGTACAAGGTTTTAGGGATAATTTAAGGGAAAAAGGAGAAGTTAATAAAAGCAAAGTAGGTGATTTCATAACAAAAATTTCAATTATGTAGCTCATCATCTCCCCTTAGCTAATTTTGATGCATGTCCTTAAGATGCCCATGGTGTATGTAGAAGGTTTTAGGGATAATTTAAGGGAAACAAAGAAATTAATCTGAAACAAAGTAGGTGATTTCGTAGCAAAAAATTCAACCATGTAGCTCATCTTCTCCCCCTTGCTAATTTTTATTCATGTCCTTAAGTTGCCCATGGTGTATGTATAGGGTTTTAGGGATAATTTAAAGGAAAAAGGAGAAATTAATAAAAAATAAAGAAGGTGATTTCGTAGAAAAAATTTCAATTCCTTATCTCATCCTCTCCACCTTGCTAATTTTGATGCATGTCCTCATGCATCCTTATCTTCTCATTCAGGGAGACCTGCATGAACATCACTCCATGAGTACGAAGGATGGTCAAATTCTCGAGTATAGTAATATCCCAAACAAGATTCCAATTCATGCCACCACGTCCTTTCCTCCTGCTCGTCCCAATTACTATGTGCTTGATAAAACCCGGTGGGACACCAAATGATTGGGAAATGAAATCGCAACCCATTCCTTTGGGCACCAAAATTCAATACCAAAGAAGTGTAGAAAGCGGCTCAATTGAGGGCTAAAGAAAAATATGGATACCCCAAAGGATGCCTTTGTTGAAGGAATTTGGGAAGACCATCACATACATCCTAGTACTCTGTGATAACAAACCTTTGATTGTGTTGGATTATAATGATGCCTACAAGGTCTATTATGAGTTTGTTTAGGTAATCTTGAATGGGTCCTGTCAAGGAATATTCTTCCCTAATAACTAGTCTTGCTACGACCTGCAATGCTCTGTAAAAATTGTGAGACTTCTCCCATTGAATAAGATTAGTCATATAGGACATTAGAGCTCTAAGTTGCAGATCTTTGACTAACAGATTAGGATTCCACCTCGAATTATCTGCCATGATAAAATTGAAAAGGTATAACTTGCACAATAGATTCTGATCAATGCTCTCAACCTTGAAATATAAATCAACGAATTCCTGAGGTTGTGTCATCATGTGAGGTTGTCTTTCCGCGATTTGTTGAAGTTGGAAAGTTAGCCAACCTTTATGCAAATATATTAGGTAAACCCTTGAAGGAAAGTGGCATGTAATAGATTGCAACCCCATGTCACTTGCAATCTTTTTAAGTTTCTCCTCTTATGTAGCTTCATCCTTCCATTTCTTGATTTCATCCCCCAACTTGGCCTCCTGATCCAAGTACATAATGAAGCAAAGCTTTCTCATCTTCTCATTGACCTACCTATGCGTTTATTTGTCTATGATGTTGAGGTTAAAGAGTTCGTCCTTTGTTTTCCATTGAGGGAGGTCCTGTTTAAGTTGAAGAGATGCGAATGTATTTGTAATAATGTCATCCCTACCTATGCGTTTATTTGTCTACGATGCCGAGTTCAAAGAGTTCGTCCTTTGTTTTCCATTGAGGGAGGTCCAGTTTAAGTTGAAGAGATACAAATTTTTTTGTAATAATGTCATATAAGGTGCTATTGATACAATACTGAGCTTCTGTTTGTACATTCCTTGGAGTAATGCTCAATTCTAGCCTCTGGTCCCTCAACCTGGTTGATAGGCTTAAGGAGGGTGTCCATATTATGAAAATTTGACTGAGTTTTCCTTAGCCTAATCCTAAGTTTTTGATTTTATAATAAAAGTCTCTTGTTATGTTTCAATAGAGTCTAGTATGTTGGACTACAAAATCGAAGAGGGCAGGGCATTACAACCTTACCTTTTGTCCGTGGATTCTTCAAATTGTCCCCAATTTCTCCAACATTGAATTTTAGAGTCTCACTTTGTGATGGAAAGTAGCTCTCAGTCTGGAATGGTGAGTCAGACTCACAAGTATCGGCTACATCAGACTCCATTGGATCTGATTTATCATCACTGGTGATATATATGCGTTTCAAAGTGATTTGTTTACCTTTTTCTCGCTGCAAAGCCCTCATACGGTATCGTCGCTGAGGTCCATCCTTTGTGGTTGACCCTTTTCCAATTTTGGTTGCCAACCTTTTGGTAATTGAAAATACTGTTGCCCATGGCTTGGTCATCACCCATTGCGAAAATGACCCCCATGGAATACTGATGTGGTTCAATTCATCCTTGACAATAGTTTTAATGAGCCCTTGATGAAAGAGCGCGGTTTCAAGATCCTTCCTCTTCTGGAATGTCACGACCATTCTTGTTAGACTCTTTAGAAGTTTAAAGAGCATGTTCATGGCCTTGATTTTAGCTATGTGCATTAAAATACAAATATGATAATGATATACCTTAATGTAACAACCTTCACAGGTAATAAACTTTTGGATGAAATAGACAACATCACACCATAAAGGCTGTAACGACTCCTTTTGAATATCTTGCTTGAGGTTTGGGAATAGTGAGGGTTGATCTAGGAAGGGGCACCAAGTTTTATGGAGTCCTGTGAGCTGCTAGGCCAAATCCCTTGCTCCATTAAATGTCTTGGCGATCTCTAACGAAATTTCGGTATCGCACCCTTGAAATTCTCCAAAAATATAGTCCACTCTCTTGGGACGAAGATATCCCATATTTCTGGGTTTGCTCAAATGGCTTCTATGTTTGTTGGTTAAATACGAACTATAGTCACTCCCATATTCACTTCCATTCTGTCGGAATCCCATTGTGTAACTTTGTATGCTACACCATCCTCCCAATTCTATGTTGCCTATGTGAAATGCACGCCCCTTTTCAAAACAACAAATATGATGGTGTCCTCATTAATTCTTTGTGTTTATTTCTTGACTATTCGGTTATGATGTGATACCTATTTTGCTCATGCCAAGATATGTTTCGGCTCGAAAGTATCACCAACAATGTGAAGGAGGGTGTTGCAAAAAGATGCCTCATGATACAAAATATGGCGTGAGCTACGAAATCACTGTCAAGCTGTGAAATGATCATGGGGTATTATTGTGTAAGGCGACCTTTACTCATTCATTGATTGGAAACATGATTATGGTTATAACATAATAGAATTGACACATGAATAATATTGTTGACCATCCATATATTTGATCAAAATAAATTAAGAATCGAGCTAGAAAGAGGGTTATTAAGGGATTGTAAGGGTAAGTTAAGGAGGGGATATGAAGAATAAGAGGGTTACATAGGATATGCGAAGTATATGGGTCCATGTGAATAAGAGGTTAGGCACATAGGGTGAGTGGAATATAAATTAGGCAAGCTTATGATACGATTAAGATGCTACTAGCTTTTAAAAACGTTTTAGAAAAGAAACAAAAGAGATGCTCAAAGAGTACCTGAACTGTGGTAGAGAACATGTGATAGATTGTCGCACCATTCTATTGTTTACATCATGTGGCCTAGTTATGAAGGATAGCCTTAAAGTCGCTACTGTCATTATTATTCCTGCGAAGTCATATCCAAAGAACATGTCGATATGATATGGTGTTATAGAAGTCATGCCAAAAACAACTACACACAGACACACACATATATATCTCTTTTTTTTCTTTTTCTCCCTCAGTTTTTTTTTTACTTTTTTTTTTGAATTCTACAAGTCAGAATCCTAGTTTTCCAGCACAAGCTCGTCTAATTGTGCTCCTGAGGGTTTTCACAACTAGACGTCTTATTCTTTGTGATATCAACCAATACATGGTTTTTTAACATCACTAAGTGTTGGTAGAATCTGGAAATCGGATTTTCACTGCCATATATTTTTCATTTTTTTCCCTCATTTTCTCTGTTTTTTTTTTTTCAATGGAATTGACTAAAAATTAAAGATTCGTAGAAGAGGATGTCATACCCACTCGTTCTATGAATTTTATATTTGATCGATTTTCCAACCCCTTGATAAATTCTTCTTTAGATTGAGGCTTTTGATATAATCTCAATTGGTGTCCATTAGCCATCAATGGCATTCATGCTTCGTCAATAGTGCGAAGCCTCATAGACCCGTTATCAAATTCAATCTCAATCTCATATGGTCCCAACCACCAAGTATAAAAGTTCCCCTTGAAGTCCTTATATTTGGAATAAAACGAGAGCCCAATCTCCCTCTCTGAACTTTTTCTTCTTTATAATTTTTTGGTGCCACCTTCCTCACTGTTGTTGAACAATAGTCATCTAATGTATGGCATCTTGATGAATTTCATTTAGTTCGTTGAGCTAATCCAATCGATGTTGTTGTGCCTCTCAAAGGCCCATCTCTACTTTTACGGTTGTTCTTAATGTCTTAATCTTGAACTCCATAGGGAGGACATCTTGCTTCTTGTACACGAGCTTGTAAGGAGTAAATCTAGTGGCATTCTTCTAAGTGATTCTATAATCCCACAAGACCTTCAGAAGCTTCTCCGTCCAATCCTTATGATGTTGTATTGTTTTGGTTAAGATAGTTTTAAGAACCTTGTTGGTGGCCTCACCTTGTCCATTTGGTTGCAGATAATAAGGGGTGGATATTTGATGTTTGATTCTGAATTTTTGAGTAATGGACTAGATGAGATTTGAAGTACACTGATTTACCTGATCCATGATGATTTTTCGTGGAACACTGAAATGAACAAATACTTCTTCATAGAAGAAATCAACCACTGCCTGCTCAGTTGCCTTAGGTAAGGGTTTTACCTCCACCTACTTAGTGACATAATCAATACACACCAATATTTACACTTTTTGTTTTGATGGAGGATTTATTTTTCCTACAAAATCAAGGGCCCACTTCTCAAAAGGCTCCAACATGATTTGTGGTTGCAATGACATTTCTTTAGACTGTGCTGGCTTCCCCATCCTTTGACATTCCCATCCTTTGACATTTTTCGCAACTCCTAACAAATTTCATGGTGTCCCTGAAGATAGTGGGCCAATAATATCCCTGTCATATTACTTTGTAGTTCTTTTATCAGCAAAGTGGCCTCCACACGACTCATCATGACAAGCCTTTAGAATGTCATAGATCTCATCTTCCTGGACGCATCAGGCCTTGTTTGGATCGAGTACCCATGGATACAAGAGTACATGCAACTATATTTGACGAGTTTTTGCCGCTCTTTAGGCGAAAAATGTTGTGGAATTTTCCTTGCAACCAAATAATTAGAGATATCTACAAACCAAGGTGCATTAGGAGACAAGGAACACAAATATTCATCTGGAAAAGGATCTTATGTAGAATCGGGTTCATATTTATTATGGAGTCGTGATAAGAAATCAACAACATTTACTTTTCTGGGCTTATCAGTAGTACTACTATCAAACTCTTGTAGAAGAAGTAATCACTCTGTCACTCTACCATGAGTTATGAGTTTATTCATAAGATATTGAATGGAAAAGTGATATGTGTGTACAAATATAGGGTGTCGAGTAATGTAGCGACAATTTATTAATGGCGTGTATCACAACAAGGAATTCCTTTTCAGTAACAATACAATTTAAATCGGTCAGGGTTACATTTTTACTGACATAATAAATAACATATGACTTTTGTCCTCCTTTTGTCCTAATTCAACCCCAAAAGCTATTTCTGAGGCATTAGTATGGATGTGAAAGGGAAATGACAATTTAGGACCTCACAAAACGGGAGCATTGGAAAATTTATCTTTAAGGGTATCAAAAGCTAGTTGGCATTGATAATTCTATAAAAAATCTACAACTTTTGTTAAAACATGAAATAGTGGGGAAGCTATCTTAGTAAAATTTTCGACAAATCTCCAATAGTATCTTGCATAACCCAAAAACCGGTGGACATCTTTTTGTGTAGTTGGGGTTGCTAGCATAAGATTAACTTCTATTTTATGAGGCTCCACCCAAATCCCTTCAGACGATGTTGTAACACAATCCCTTCGTTAAGAAGCATCTAACATTTCACATCACTGAGAGCAAGGTTTGTTTCCTAGCATTGAATTGATACCTATTCCAAATTGTTCAGGGATTCTTCGAAAGTTTCCCTGTATACAGTGAAATCATGCATGTATATTTCGACACAATCATTGGTAAAATCAAAGAATATCCCGAGAGCAACCCATTGGAAGGTTGTTGGGGCATTACAAAATCCAAACAATAGTACTCGGTATGCATATGTCCCCCATGGAAAAGTGAAAGTAGTATTTTCTTGATCCTTAGGGGCTGCTTGAATTTGATTTTAGTCGCTGAATCTATCGAGAAAAGGGAACTTTCTTCCCGACCAAGTATCCAAGATGTGATTGATGAAAGACAAGGGGAAATAGTCTTTTATGATAATCTGATTTAGTTCCCAGTAGTCGACACATACTCACCATTTAGCACTCTTTTTGGGAACAATGAATAGGGGGGACCCACTTACGATAAAAAATAGGATAAATAAAGTTGGCATTCAACAATTTTTGCAACTATTCCTTAACAATGCCCTTTAAGGCTAGGTTCATCCTCCTCTGGGGTCGCTTGATTGGTTGAGCATCCTCCTTCATATAAATATGATGAGTGCATAGATTGGAGGAATACCCTTCATATCTGTATAGTCCTAGGTAAAGGCACTACTATTTTTTTCAAGTACCTCCATAAGTTGATTTTGCTGCAAGGGTTCTAAATAGGCATTGATATTGAGAGTTTTTCCAGGGTGGATTTCAACAACTTTAATTTTCTTTTCACTAACAATACTTGGTGGGGTTATTTTATCCATTTGTTGTATCAATTCAACAAGTGAGCATGTCTTTTGAGATTGTTTACCTAGGACGTAACCATATGGTGAATTGTGGTCAACATGGGGATTTGCTATAATATTAGAAATTAAATTATCTTCGATATCTTCTTTAATGGTTGTAGCTTGTTCGAGAGTGAAGAGAGGTCCGGTAGACTCTTCTTTGTTATCTTCAAACCACAAAGGGTTTTCATGGTCCAGTGAAGGTTTGGCAGGAGGGTAAAGAGTAAGATTTTGTTTGTAGTTCCCATGTGAAATGGTCATATCCCTTGACCTAAATTTGATAAAACCATGTGGCCAACCAGGGTCTCCCTAAAATTAGCATGTAGCCTCTAAGGTTAGCCATAGGTTGGATAATCAGGAGGTCAACTGTGTATACCCATGAGTTTATAATGACAATGATATCTTCCACCACTCCTTCTGGTTTGATGGTAGATTGATTAACCAGCTAGAGGATGGTGGGAGCTGGTTGTAGACTAGGTAAGTCATGTTTCTCCATGGTCTCCTTAGTCATGACATTTATGGCTACCCCTAAATCTATCAAGGTATTATCTATAGGAAGATTATTATTGTTAACAATTACAATGGGGCTTCCATGGTCCCCATACTTTGCTGTAAACACTTACCTTGACACTAGATCTGACCTATGATATGAACTGTCATAAGGTCTTTCTTCTTCCTTCTTGGATTTCTCAAACAAAGCTCCCATACTTCTTTAACATATATAGGAACATCTTTAATGGCTTGGAATAATAGAATCTTTACACATATTTCTTAGCTCTCCCAAAAGGTCAACCTTAGGTTGTATAGGGTTTTTTTTGAGGCATAACCTTTCTGGGTAAGGAGAAAATTCTAACTCTTTCTCAAGATATTGCTTAGCTACCGTATGTTGAGTTTTAGAAGAAAGAAATTATGGTTCTGGTAAAACATCCTCATCATCTTGTTCTTGAATAATAGGGGAAGTATGATTTTAGAGTACTTTCCTAGAATGTAAGTGGATATCTTTGCAGTCCATTGATGAGAGGTTATAAGTTGGGAAATAGCGTATCTCAACAGGTTGGACTACTTTATTATTCGCATTAGGCATTGCTTGAGTTGGCAATTGAGGTCTTGATGAGTTTGAGAGGATTTTTTTGACGATAGTTGGAGTTTTTGTAGATGAGTTTGAGGTGGAGCTTGTGGTGCCATATTTTCATAGGGGGGAGTTCTTCTCCAGCTAGGAACCCACCCTTGATTTTGCATATGAGGGGGGGCATTATGGCTAAGGGATAGGAGGGTACCGACCAAAGAGTATTTGGAAGAACCGAAGGATTTAGGACTGCATGATCAAGGGAGATGTTGACGATGCTGGATGCCACCAACAATCAAGGGGTCTCCCTGATATGAAGTACCAACTACACCTCACACCATTTGGAGTAGGAGCCCGATCCGAGAGATGGGCCTGGCTACCATATTTTTAATGATTTTCCTTGGATGCAATGAATGACACAAGAGAAACACATATACTTTCAAGACAAACAATTAAGTTAGCCTTGTGATGTATTCAATTTCAAAGTGTATAAGGTTCTTTCACGGAAAGGTGAAAGAAAGTGAGCCCTTAAAAGAAGAGTAATAGTACTATCCTAGTAAAGACACACACATATATATGAAAGAATAATTAGTTATCTTGCGAAATAGTTCATAAAGAAATAACGATGATGTAAACAATAGACACACAATTCAAAGATGCACACTAAAACCAATCATTAGTTATGTTGTGAAATAGTTCATAAAAAATTAACGATCATGAAAACAAGATACACAATTCAAATATGCATACTAAATCCAACGAAATAGTTCATCTTCATTAGTATTTAGAAACATAAACATACACTGCAAACAATGAAAGAATAGTCTTACAATCATTCACGACATATGCATGAAAGTGTGTCGTCCCCAAGAGATTCGAATTGTAAAATGAAAGTCCCAAGGTACACCATTACAATGATACAACACTAGTTCCAGTAATGGAACGTTAAGCAACTACTTGCTTCTCAAATGACTAATCTTCTCTCCTATGCCTAGCTTGAGAAGCCAAGGTGAAAATTCCTTTGCTTGAGCTATGAGAGTGTATATATAACAAATGACGTGACTCTCCACCTCCTTTGTGACTCTTGACCTTCCTTCATGACTCTTGAACTCCCATATGAATTTTCTAATTCCGAAGAGACCTTTGAGCTTCTACATGAATTTTCACATTCTATATGCGACCTTTGGTCTTCCACACAATTTACATCTTCACATTTTTCCAAAATGCAATATTACATGTGGAAAAATACAATGACACACATAAATTTCTTGTTGACACTTTGAGAAGCCATGACTTGGTAGTGGTGACATGGAATTTCATTATAGAGTGTTAATGCCAAACTTTTCTCCTTGCTGCCATCTTCACATCTTCATGATGGTTCTTGTTTGTTCTTCATCTTCATCCTCCTTCAGGATGGTTAGGATATGGAGTCTTCAGTGTGCTCTTGATATTCATTCTTTTGTCGTAATCTAGTGTCCCTTTATCTCTTTGCTTGATGATCTCTTTGTATCTTTAGCTTCATCAGTGTCTTCTTGTAACTTCTCATTGACATCCTCCTTGAGCAATATCTTGTCATGTAAAGATAATAACACTTGCAAATGGAATTCACTCATGACAAGATGGAATCAGTCACAAAATATTCTAGTCTATACTGTTTCTCATGCAACATATTGATTGAGCTAGGACAATGTGCAGTATTGAGCAGGAGGTCTAGGGATTGCGAAGTGCGCAGGAGCAAGAGGCATGGAGTGAGGGTCTAGGCTGTATAGTTGAAAAGTGTGCAGTGGTTGAGAGACAAGGAGGCATGGCTACGCAGTTGGGGAAGTTAGGGAGGAAGAGAAGACATACTTGCTCACTATGACTATGCAGTGTGCAGTTCAGGAAGGAGAGGGTCAATGCACTGTGTAGTTGAGTACTGCAGAGGCTGAGACATACCCTGACTGCTGACTGAAACTGCGTAGTGCATAGTGGAGGCAAGACTGGGCAAGAGCAGTTGACAATGACTAAGCACTGTGACTGTGTAGTGCGTAGTTGACATAGGCAGTTCTATGTGACTACGCAATGCACAGTTCCAGGAGGTAGAAGATGCTTGATTGAGGCTTGTGACTACACATCACACAGTTCTAGGTGGTAGAAAGATAGGTGCTTGGTCGGGCAAGTTGCAAAGAAAATAAAACTCCAAGATTGATTAAGTGTGGGATCAATAAGGCAGGAAGATGGGACTAGAGCATATAACAGGACTTGAACATGACCACACACTCAGAAACGACCAACCACATGACGATGAAACACTCAACATAAAAGATCAACATGCATCCTTTGAAACGACGACAAAATAACACTTACCTGCAAGTGCGACACTTAGAATACACCTTTGGATACAAGTGTCAACTGTAACAAGAAAGTGTGCAATACCTTGAGAATTCCAGTGCATATCCCTATGATAGATATAATCCATTAACATAAAATAACACATTGGAGATGCCTCTTAAAGGTGTGTCATAACTGTGTTTCACAAAGAACAACACTTCTCTTAACAAAAGACAACACATAGAATTCCTTCAAACATGGACTTAGAAACTTAAGAAGCAAGCATGGGACAACTCTAATAACTAGAAATAATGACTCACTTGATCAAAATAAGGCTCTAAAGTTGGAATATAGGCCAAAATATGGAGGGTGTTGTAGCAACGACAACACTTGGCGATTCACTAGAAGAACCCCAACTTCTCTATTTTGGTCTAGCTTCATGCACATTGTCTAGTCCTCTAGGAAGTATTGATTCATCATGTAGATTAGCTCAGCTTCCCCATTTATCCAGGTTATAGAAATAGTATCTCCCATTCCCTTTCTCAGCTAAACACAATTATAAAGCTTACCGTATCACAATTGTTTCAATCGAGGATAAGGATAATATGTAGTCGCGAGTTTGAAATGATTAGAGTTTTCATTCCATCTCCGGGTGGAGTCACTACAGGAACACAAGCATTCCTTCCTTGCCAACGAGCCTGTTTAGTACCCCATTGAAGTTGCTTTCTTCACCTCTCTGCGCATGAAGCCTTTCTCTTCTTTCACTCGTTATTTTATTTTCAATATGCTCATTGGCATTTTATCAATTTTGATATCACTAAGGTGGAAGAGGGATCCTAACTTATTGAGAGCATGAGAGGTTATTCCTTCAGAGACTGTTATATACCTTTGAAATTAGTATGCTTGCCTTTAGTTTTCTCCTTTCCCATCTCTACTTGACTGGATCAACATGCAAAACACCACTCAATTATAACACCATGCCAAGGAATGAAGATCCTAAAATAGATGCGGGCATCATGGTTCCGCTTAAAGTTCTTTGTTCGAATGGGTCGTATTTTCCATTCATACATCATTGACATGAAAGATATCAGACCCAAGTGGAGAAGAGGGATTGAAATTTAACCAAGTGTTTTGTATGTCACAAAGCCCTTTAAAAATTTCTCCACAATGTTCATAACCAGACAAACCACTTCCACAAATGATCTTATTTACAAAATTGACAAAACAAAAAGACGAAGGAAAGAACAAAGTATGACAAAACTGAACAAAACAACAAAAAGACAAGGAAATAAATATGTACATAGGCAGAAACACAACCCTAGGTTGCTATTGAAAGTAACACTTGAGATCTTGTCCATTAACAAGAAGTGAGTCCATATTCCCATTTAAGGATTGGAAACGATACATATGGTGGCCAAGATTGTCATGAACAACGAAGGGTCCGATCCATAGGGATTGGAATTTGGTACGTTTACCTTTCTCTTCATGGGATTTATCCCATTTCAATTCTAGGTCTCCCACATCAAACTCCTCGTTCCCTGCAAATTTCTTGTCAAACGAATGCTTGTTACGATTTTGATGCATAATGAAAATTTCTTTTGTTTTTCACCTTTCTTCCTCTAACTTAAGAAGGGTGTCTATCCTGCTCTGAACAATAAGACATGGTTTACCTCAAGATTCTTGAGAAAGTTGAAGGGCCAGAAGGTATATGTTTAGAGGAAGGATAACTTCTTTTCCATACATAAGGAAGTAAGGAGAGGTCTTCATAGATGGTTTTGGTGTGACACAATCAACCCACAAAGCATTCACCAATGCATTATGCAAGTTGCTTTGCTCAAAGTAAACAATTTTCTTAATGATGTGAATTAGATTCTTATTAGTAGACTCGACTAAACCGTTTCCCTGAGGGTAGTAATTAGACGAGTGCTTTAAAACAATACCATTATCTAATGCAAAATCAGAAATTTTTAGCGACGAAAGGTTAGTTGCATTATCGAAAGCAAGTGACGTGGGAATGCCGAACCTGGTGATAATATTCTGCTTGAGGAACTATATGACTTCATGCTCGTTCACTTGTTTCAATGGAACTGCTTCAACCCATTGAGTAAAGTAATGTGTGGCAGTTAAGATATATCAATGTTGCTTTGATGAATGAAGAAAAATTCCGTCAATAACATCCAATCCCCATTGTTGAAATGGCTCTTCACCAACAATGGGCTGCAATGGGCCAGATGACTTCTTTTCTCAACCGACACATCTTTGACATACGAGACTCTTACGGGAATAGGCATTCATAAATATTGTGGGCCAATAATAACTAGCCCACATGTATTTATGAGCAATAGTGTTGCCTGCTTAGTTCCCACCAACTAGCTCATTATTAAGGTATTTCAATACCCTTTCTGAATCTTGTGCTTCGAGACATCTGAGCAGGACACCATTGCGATGCTTCCAGAAAAGGACACCATGAACAAGCTGATATGATAAAGCTTTAAGTCAATTTACCGCTTTTGTTATGCTGATAAGTGTGAGGGCAAGGTGTCGTGCTCTATATGCTGTCGTACATCAGTGTACCAAAATGTGGCTATGTTTGTAGCAGTAGCTTGCTCAGTATTGCACATTTCAATTTCTTGTTCCGATCGAGAAGAATCCTCTTTTGACAAATTGAGTTCTTCTGTTGCAAGTTGACAAAGACCATTTCCTTTTATTGTATGAATTGGATTGAATTCTAGATCATATTATTCAAGGCTTGTCATCTGGTTTTCCCTCCTCTCATCCAACTCTTGCTGCACTAAGGGGAACCAAACCGTTGGGTGAGGCAAAAAGATGATAACATGACTTTTTAAGAGGTAAGTGTTGGACATTGGGTTCAACGCTTCCCGTGTGTTTCGCGACATGGACTAACCACCTCTCATGGATCCTAACAATGGCGATTGTAGCAGAGACTAATGGCCGCAGGTTTTGGTCTAACGACAATCGTGATTCCAACAAGTGGTATCAGAGTGACAGGTCTCGAGTTCGAAACTCACCCGACTCGCATTGGGGGGGAGATTGTTGGACATTGGGTTCAACGCTTCCTGTGTGTTTCACGACATGGACTAACCGCCTCTCGTGGATCCTAACTTTGGCGATTGTAGCAGAGACTAATGCCTGCGGGTTTTGGTCTAACGGCAATCGTGATTCCAACAGTAAGGTCTAAAATGCTTCACCACCTTGTATACTGCATAGGCTTGCTTATCTATGGTGGGATAATTCAATTCATATCCTTGTATGCCAACAATGATAAATGATATGGGCTGCTCATTTCCTTGATTGTCCTTTTGAGTAAGAACGTCTGCAAGAGATGTGTCAGAAGCAAACATATACGACAAGAAATCTTTATTAAAATCCAGACTATATAATGATGGGGAATCAACAATTGTTTGTTTAATTTGGGTGAAGGCATCTTTCTCACTTTGGTCCCACTTGTAAACTGCATGTCGTTTGTTTTCATGGGAAAGAGAATTTGAGCAATAGCCTTGACTTGCCTTGGGTCCACTTTAATTCCTCTCTTGGCTATTATGTGTCCCAAGAGGTTTCCCTCAGACTCTCTGAAGATGCTCTTCTTAGGATTTAAAGATATGCCATATTTTTGACACCTCTCAAATATTTTCCTTAGATGACACAAGTGATCGGATATTTTCTTTGAAAATACCGTAACATCATTCAAGTACACGACCATACTTTGTACAATCAAACCACAAAAAACGTTGTCCATAGCCCGCTGAAAGGTAGCACCAACATTTATGAGTCCAAACGACATTCCCCGAAATGAAAATATACCCCATTTAGTTATGAATGTAGTTTTTAACTTGGTTGTATCCAGAAAATACATCTAGTGCGAGAACATATCTGACCCATAGACCATCTGGAGTATCTGCTCGATAGATGGCACACTATAATTATCTTTATCTGAAGCCCAGATCAGGTTGCGGAAATCAACACATTAGCATATCTCTTCAAACTTTTTCTAACGAGAACCAAATTTTGGACCAAGGTAGAATGAAGAACTTTGAATGTCATTCGAGCATCCAACAATTCCCTTAGTTATTTCTGAATGAGGGGTTCAAGCATAGGGTGAAATTTTATTAAATTTTGCTGAAATGGCTTTACCCATTCCTTAATAGGTATCACGTTCTGGATAATTTGCGTGTCATATATTTTCAAATCATCATAGGTCCATTCAAAAACGTTGTGGTACTGTTTGGAAAGACGAACAAAAGCTTGTCGCCCTTGGGGAGAAAAACACATACCAAGATTCACATATTTCAGATCTTCATCAATACCCAAGTTAACTTGTTCGTGTGACAGTGTAGAACTGTGAGTCTTTACACTGATTGGTCCCTTAAAGTGGTTCTGTAGGTCATAAATCTTCTCCAAATATACCACAACCTTAGGCATGTGATTGCCCTTATGTGCCTGAGCTAATTCCTGCAAAACCCTTTAGTGCTCATCTTTTTCTATCACCGCATCTTTAAACACGTTAGCATTAGCCATAAAATATAGTATCTGCTGGTCATCATTGAAAATACGGAAATTAATAACAATATCTGAGTCACCTATTACGTTTAGTGTTTCCACCTTAAGGTCTATGGGTTTGTTTAATCCCATAATGAATGCTTTGTATTCAACAATGTTGTTCTTGCACTCAAATTCCAATCAACATGAGATCATATACTTATTATTTTGCTGGTTAATCAAAATACAAGTGGCTCAAGAACCTTGCTTTGTTTTCGAACCATCAAATTATAAAGTCCAAATGTTAGCAGCAACATGGTTAGTTCCTATGCTAGTACTAATTACATCTAGGTTACAAAAGTCATAAGCACTAGCTGGATTGCAAGGATGGAGTTCCAACTATGTATCTGGTGGTATAGGGGATGGGTTCGCAAGATACCATCCATGATCAACTTCTATATATCTATAATTATTTTTATATTTTATTTTTTCGAAAATTATTTGCTCATAACTAATATTCTTGTTAGGAGCTTCAAGCACCATAATGGTATTTTTCATGAAAGGTTCACTCTTGACTCGAATATGATTATTCTTGCTCTTGTAAGGAAGCCACAAATGTGACCAGTCAGTATCAAAGTGTCCTTGCAAATTGCTAGACCAATCTCTACTTAAAATCAAGTCACAAGCTTCCGAAATGTCCACAATGACAATATCAATACATTGGTGAAATCTATGATCATATGATAAACGAATTATAACATTGTTAAGCTCACCTATTTCCTGTACTAAAGATCTATCTAATTGAACTATTCTAGTGTTAGTCTTTTCCCATTTAACATTAATTTTCTTTGCAACAGATAAAGGCAAGACTTTCACAAAGGCACCAAAATCAACTAGGAAATTATGGACATTATAATTGAAAATTAGAAAAGTTAAAAGAAAAGGGGGGAAAATGGATGTAGAATTTACATTAGCTGCATTAATGGCCATTTCGAGAATAGTAGGAAACTTACTGGACTAGGCTTAAGAAGCAAGAATTGTTCTACCTGACAGAGGTTGAGATGCAAATGATTGAGTGATAAACTCACATTTCCCTGGCAACTTTTCTAGCTCAAATACATAAATATTAGCGCAAGATTTCTTCACATCTTCAAGAAAATTATAATCTATGTCTTCATGTTGGGCAAGGTGTGCTAAAGCGGTAGGTGGTGTAACTTTGTTTGATACCTCGAGAGAGACGAACTTGTTCTTATTATTTCTGGAAGCATTCTTCTGAGACTGTGCACTTTCGGATTTGTTCCGAGTGCTTTGAGCAAGATTACTAAGAGGTAAAATTTTTCTCAACAATTGCTTCCTCACATCTTGCTTAGACACCAATCCTTTTCTCCTCAAGTTATATTGCTTAGTAGGTTTTTGAGGAGGAGCATAACTTGCTGGTGGGTCACTAGCACTTTGTCGATCATTGTTCAAGATAAGATCAAAAGTGAAGATTGAGTCACCAAAACTTGTGTTTTCCTCTGTCGAGGCTAGTTCATCAATCTCTTGAGTCTTCTATGAATGATCTTCTGTTGACAAGCTTTCTATAACATTTGCAACCACAACATTCATGTTGTATTTCCATTAAGGGCATGTTTTCTTTGAATGTGCTTCTTGATGAAAAATACAATATTTATCCATGCCCAAGTTCTCAACGTTGAATACAGTATTAGAAATCTGTGCAAAGTTAGCCGGTTGATTGATGTTCTTCTTAAGAAATGACTTAAAATACTTGTTATTTGTAGAAGCTTGACTTGAATTCCTTTTGAGTTCAGGTACTTCTTTGTTTAACAACTTCAAGGATTTAGTCAAGCTGTCCATGTCAAAAGAATCTTTCTCTGTAGCAGAAGAGGCCTGAGACTTTTTAATCGTGTCTTTGGAGTCTTTTGAATCTTCTTGATCAACAATGACCCCAATAGACCTTAAGTCCTTTTCAACGACAATTTCTTTTGCAAAGTTAAGAGCCAAAGTTTATTTTGCAACACGCTTAACAAAAACAAAAATGATAGTGGGAAAGGCACTGGTATAATAATCTTTAGTAATTGAATTGTGAGGTTGCACATTAGTGCGAAACTTATTCAAAATACATGTAGATCTTTGATTACAATATTTTACCTTTTCTTTATCCCCCATCTTAATGTTTTTGAGTTCTTTAAGTAACATGGCTAGAGTTTTATCATCAACAAATTTTTCTAAGAATAACTGTTTAAACTCTCTCCAATTATGGAATGAATTTGGTAGAAGGCTATGCTACCAAAATGATGCTATACCTTCAAGAGTGTACGCAAATAATCTACAAGCAACATCATAAAAACATACCTCTAAGATTCGTAGATGTAAGTAGAAGTCATCAATGTGATCTTCGGCCTTCGCTTTCTTATCTGGATCATACTTTGTAAGCAACTTTTTCGGGTGCTTTGTAAGCGATGAAGATTTCCCGAAAGAGTAAGAGGCCCTTGTGCCATCCAATCCAATTGGCCATTAGCCATGCCTTCGTTCTACTCCTCCTCACTCTTTGATCTTGAAGACTCTTCTCCTTCATCGTTCAAATTCGAGTTATTATCTGGGTGTTCATAATATCTCAGCTGTTCTTTGTTAGAAAAATGAAAATCCTCCCTGTCTCCTTCTAGATCTTCCCAAATAGGTGGTAGGATCTCCTTGACGAATGGAATCTTTAAGTGAGATAGCCAAATCCTCAAGAGTATCAATGACTAATTCTTCCACTGAAGAGACTAAAATACCACAACGGGTGGTCTCTTTCTTTGATTGCTTATGAAGAATAATAGATGCGACATCAAGTAATCCAAGATCTCTAGCAAACCGATGAGTGATAGGAAAAATCCGACAGAGCTAATCGTAAGTAACTTCATATGCACTCTCTAGACCTTAGTGAGGGGACTCTCCTTTCTTAGATATATGAGTTGGATTTGGACTCTGACAATTACTGTCTTCCACAGAATGTTCTTTATGTGAATGTGGTGAATCATTAGCCATAAAAATTCTGCCCAACTTCTAGCGCCAAATTTGTTGACAGTGGTGGATGCTGCCAACAATCAGGGGGTCTCCCCAATATGAAGTCCCAACTAGACCTCACACTGATTGGAGTACGAGCCCCATCCGGGAGGTGAGACTGATTACCATATTCTTAATGATTTGTCTTGGATGCAATGAACAACACCAAAGAAACACATATACTTTCGAGATAAACAAGTAAGTTAGCCTTGTGATCTATTCAATTGCAAAATGTATAATGGTTCTTTCATGGAAAGGGGAAAAAAATGAGTCCTTAAAAGAAGAGTAATAGTACTATCCTAGTAAATACACATACATATATATGAAATAATCGTTAGTTATCTTGCGAAATATTTCACAAAGAAATAATGATCATGAAAAGAAGAGACACATAGTTCAAAGATGCATAATAAAGCCAACGAAATAGTTCATTTTCATCAGTATGTAGAAACATAAACATACACCACAAATAATGAAAGAATAGTCTTACAATCATTCATGACATATGCATGAAAATTTTCCAACTCCAAGAGCTTTGAATTATAAAGTGAATGTCCCAAGATACACCATTACAATGATACAACACTAGTTCCAATAGTGGAACGTTAAGAAATTACTTACTTCTGAAAATATTAATCTTCCCTCTTATGCCTAGCTTGAGAAGTCAAGTTGAAAAGTCCTTTGCTTGAGCTATGAGGGTGTATATATAACAAACGAGGTGACTCTCCACCTCCCTTGTGGCTCAACCTTCCCTCATGAATCTTGAGCTCCCATATGACTTTTTTAATTCCTAAGATACCTTTGAGCTTCCACATGACTCTTCACATTCTATGTGTAACCCTTCGACTTCCACACATTTTACATTTTCCCATTTTTTCCAAAATACAATATTACATGTGGCAAAATACAATGACACAAATGGATTTCATGGTGACACTTTGAGAAGCCATGACTTGGCAATGGTGACATGGAACTTCATTATAGAGTGTTAATGCCAAAATTTTCTCCTTGCTGCTATCTTCACATCTTCATGATAGGTCTTGCTTGTTCTTAATCTTAATCCCCCTTCAGGCTGGTTAGCATATGAAGTCTTCTATGTGCTCTTGATATTCATTCTTTTGTCATAATTTCATGTCCCTTTATTTCTTTGCTTGATGATCTCTTTGTATCTTCGACTTCATCAATGCCTTCCTGTAGATTCCCTTTGACATCCTCCTTGAGCATCATCCTGTCATGTCCAGATAATAACACTTGCAAACATAATTCACTCATGACAAGATGAAATCAATCCCAAAATATCCTAGTATATATTGTTTCTCATGCAACATATTGACTGAGCTGGGACGATGTGCATGATTGAAGAGGAGGGCTAGGGATTGTGTAGTGCACATGAGGAGGAGGTAGGGAGTGAGGGTATAGGACCTGTAACTGCACAATGTGCAATGACTAAGAGACAGGGAGGCATGATTGCACAATTGAGGAATTTAGGGAGGTAGAGAAGACTTGCTTGCTCACTGTGACTACACAATGCACAATTCTGGAAAGAGAGGGTCAATGCACTATGCAGTTGAGCACTGCAGAGGTTGAGACATGGCCCGACTTCTAATTGAAAGTGCACAAATCGCAGTGGAGGCAAAACTGGGCAAGGAATACCAAGTGGGAAAGAGAAGTTGACAATGACTGAGCACTATGACTACGTAGTGCACATTTGATGGAGGAAATTCTTTGTGACTACGCAATGCGTAGTTCCAAGGGGCAGAGGATGCTTGAGTGAGATTTGTGACTGCGCAATGCATAGTTCTAGGTGGCGAAGGGATAGGTGCTTGGTCAGGCAAATTGTGAAGACAAGAAAACTCTAAGATTGACTAAGTGTGGGATCAATAAGGTAGGAAGATGAGAACAAAGCATGTAACAAGACTTGAATATGATCACGCACTCACAAATGACCAACCACATGACTATGAAACACTCAACACCAAAAATCAATATGCATCCATTGAAACAACGACAAAACAACACTTTTCTCCAAGTGCGACACTTAGAATACACCTTTCAACATAAGTGTTGACTGCAACAAGAAAGTGAAAAATACCACAAGAACGAGTCCAGTGCATATCCCTATTATAGATAGAATCCATTAACGCAAAATAAATCAATAAAACTTCTTCCTAAAGCTATGCCATAACTGCCTTTTACAAAGAATAACACTTTCCTTAACAAAAGACGACACTTGGAATTCCTTCAAACAAGGACTAAACTTAAGAAGCAAGCATGGGATGACTCTAATAACTAGAAATGATAACTTACATGATCAAACGGAGGCTCCATAGTTTGAATATAGGCCAAAATTTGGATGGTGTTGTAGCAACGACAATAGGGGCCAATGTTTATTTTGAGTCGCAAAGCATATCTATTTGAGTCTTTTCATTGGATTCATGAAACATAACCTTAAGCCTTGGTAAAGAAGGACATTCTTGAGTCAAATGTATTTTCTCACAGATGTTACATGTCGAGATTATTTAATGGGAACTCCCTAAGAGGGTGCTTTTTACGACATTTGGAGCATAAAATTGATAAGGCTAAATCGACCTCCTCCTTTTTAGCTTGCAATGCATCTAATTGGGAGCTAAGGGTATTAAGAATATTAGTTTTAAAGTTTTCTAATAGGTTCCCTAGCTCAACTTAAGTTACCCTTGTCCTGCTAGATGTATTAATCCCAGAAACCACATTTCGAGAGCTTCTACTATATTTCGAACTCCCTTTGGAATATCATTTGCACATATCACAAATATTTGTATATGATAACAAAGAAACATCTCTTGCACCCAAGAGGTTTAATGTCTCAAAGCAATCTTCTTATATTCCTTTAAGAAAAATAATACGCAAGGTTTTGGGATCTAGGGTATTCTGTTTTGTTCTTTGTAGAGTATATTGAAATATTTCCACATAATCTTATAAACTCTCGTTATCGGCCTGGGACATCTTGAAGATTTTCTCCTGAATATCCTGAACTTTGCAATAGTCCTGGATTTTTTTCAATTTTTTTTCTTCATATCGTCCCATGTCTGAATGGAGTTTCCCCAAAGTCCCATAAATCAACAGAGAGCTGATTCTTTCAAAGTCACAAGAAATAGTTTCAACTTCTGAGCATCCATGGAATAATCATAACTACGAAAAAGTACATCAAACTCAAACAAGAAAGTATCTGGGTATTCTTTAGATAGGCCATGAAAATTTGGAAGCACATAAAGAAGGATGTTTTTCATTTGAACTATTTTATTGGGATCTTAGATGGGAAATTCGAAAGTAGTAAGTCCTTGTTGCCTAGGTCCATTTAGGTCTTCATCCACCATCCTTTCTCTTTTTGGAGTTTCATGATTCTGAACTTTATTGCATGGAACTGGAAGAAATTTCAGGCTCCTTGAACAATGTAACCTCTTCCCTCCTTGGGATTTCTGCTTTTGGAAACTACCCTACCACAATATTTTGAACAAAA
The DNA here is from genome assembly GCA_034641835.2 of Pinus albicaulis. Taxonomy (NCBI): domain Eukaryota; kingdom Viridiplantae; phylum Streptophyta; class Pinopsida; order Pinales; family Pinaceae; genus Pinus; species Pinus albicaulis. The sequence goes on from CM076580.1 coordinate 5,484,344, forward strand.
GTAACCTTTATAGGACTCCCCTTTTCGTTTTCCAAAATGTTAGTATTAGTGGCTCCTACTACACCACGTGTTGGGGTCTTAACAAGATTTCTCTTTTTCTTACCTATGGTGTTCTACTTACAACTAACATGCTCTAAATGCAGGACATTCAAGATCTGGGTTATTGAAAGGGGTCAACTAACTATCTCCCTTTGGCCTCTTCTACTCCCAGTGCCATTCCTGTGTGACCTAAGGTAGGAATCTTAATACTTTTGAGTGCCTCCCCGAGAATAGTTCTAAAAATAACGAGGTGAATGGTTGTTTTTCCAATTAAAGTAATTTTAAGCATTCACTTGATTATTTAATTTTTGAACTTGGGGTCTACTTGACTTACGAGGCTCTCCGTGTTGTATACACAAGCATCAAAGTTCCTACTAATTGTATATGCGAAGGAAGTCAGCCTTTAAGCCTAGTAAGCCAATCACTTATAATTTGTCAATTAAGAGCATCATCTAAATACGTCTAGATATTCTAGAGAAGCAATAGATCATGTACTTCGTTCAGTTACGTATTACTCATAGTGGATATTCCACTAGACAGTTTGTCACAACATATCTGCTAATATTATATTAAAAATTTGAGATTCTACACTATTACAATTTTATTAAACTTTAAGATCTGTAGATTTAACTGTAATTAGTGCATGCATGCAAATATAAATTATGCAGAAAAGTAGCGAACGACAAAATAATATAAACACACATAAGACACAAGATATGCTCTATGGGAAACCCTTTTGGGAGAAAGACTAGTTGGAAGGTGAGGTCGCTTCACTCTCTTTCCCTGTCTGGAAATATTGCTGCAGGTACAAAGAAGTAATGTCTGTGGTCCATGGGCTACTATAATGCACATATCCTCTCTGTGTGCTCTACCTCCTATCTCTCCTGGCTATCTTTTCTCAACTAAGGAACAAAATCCTCTCGAAAGAATGAAATGCCTTTTCCTCCTAGTGGCTCGATTATAACATAGCCCGATAACCTACTAGTGGTTATTTTTTACTACATCAACTCTTAACTAGAGTTATAAAATACACTCTTCTAGATCCTTTTACATCAAAAATACGTGGCTAGCCACTTTTCCATGAATAATGGGGGCTGAGGCGACATCCTCTTGAACTATAGGTGTGAAAACAAGAAGGTCAACTTCCGAGTGGCATAAATTTTGCATACTGACTCAAATTGACATGCTTCTTGGGCCATTGGAAAGGTCTCTGTGTGCAGAATAATATGAAAAGGTTCTGAGTTAAGCGAAAAAGTTTTAACCCCAAAAAAATGTCGTTTGATGCCTCAAAATGCTCCCGAAAGGTTTCAAACCCTGTTTTGCCAAACTGGGTCCCACCTGTAAAAATGGTCCCATGCACTGATTCCTCCTCTTTTTCCACTCCAAATGCATCGAGATGGATGAAAACTAATATAATGATCCAATCCGGATCAGGTAGTCAAACTTGTAGGGCTACGATTTCATAGCAACTACTGTTGTTTTCGCAACACTACTGCCAGTTAAGCAGTAACTACTGCTAGTTTCACAGCAATTTAAGCATCACATTTCACACGTTTAGAATTAAAACATGACACAAGAAAAATATATGAAAGGAATGTAATGAACTATAACACACTGCAATAAACAAAATAAACGGACCTTTCACAAATCAATTCAACTGATTCTACTTTAATCTACAATCAACTGAAATAGATAACTTGTGAGAAAATAAACACATGCCTTGCAAAAGTAAATACAATGCAAGACCTTACCTTGAGCGGGCCCAACTCGGGGTTTGGCCTTTACCTATGACCTCACAAATTCACTGATACAACTTTAGTGGATAAACTAGTGCATCCACGAGCAAGGTTTATAAGGAAGGAAATTTAAACTAAAGTTCACGAACTGTCTATCGATGCTTAAGTGTACATGAATTTATAGGATGGAGGGGAATATAAGTCCTAGTAGATTCTATGAAAATAAAGGTCACACTAACCACATTGTTTACCACATGATACATCACACTTCTAAATAAATAATAGACATAACAAAAATAATCTTATGAGCAGTAATACATTCTCCCTCAACATTGTAGCCACTGTTATGCACTGAGGCATCTCAAACATTCTATAGTCACTAACACGACAACTTGTGAAACAAAGAACACTCTTTTCGGACTTGGATGAGATCTGTGGATTGGATCAGTTCATGATTTGTTACGTGTACGTTGTCCAAGAAATAATATGCGTACACAAAATAATATGCAAGTAGCTAATCTTGTGCACCTAGAATATTTGTAAATGGCTAAATCGAAGTCATTTATGCTTTATAGCATGTGTCAAACTTGTAGGTGCCATATGTTCTTGTATATTATTGCCACATATTTGATTTTGCGAGAGAGCCTGCAATCATATAATATCGGCTTCACACCTTTACAAACTTAATTTAGTGCCACTTCATTTATTCATACGATATATATCAAACTACTCCTTAATCATCCTCTAGCTCTCATCTCTAAATGTAATAAGAGAGCTAGTAAACAAATTTTAATACCACAAGATGTTCATGGTGTATGTATAATGTTTTAAGGATAATTTAAGGGAAAAAGAAGTAATTAATAAAACCAAAGCAAGTGGTTTCGTAGCAAAAATATCAATTATGTAGCTCATCAATAAGTACAGTCATTATGCATCACAATGTCTAGAAAAGAAGAAGGGTAAAGGGAAGAAATAACAAAAGAAGGGAGCAACATTCTAGAAAATGAGATTGTTGCCTTGTTTGAGAATAAATTCTTGTTGGTATCTTCCCTTTCTACTAGCATGATTCAAGGGACTGTGTGGCATGTGGATAGTGGGTCACCTTGACATATGACATCATCTCGACAATTATTTTCTAGTTTGAAGATGTAGAACTCTGGAGTACAAGTCGAGCTCTATGATGATACCAGGTATTGAGTAGGAGTTTGTACTATTTCCTTCTAGTTTGAATTAGGTAATTTTGTAGATTTTGATAAGCCCTTGTCGGTACAGACCTAGCCTAGATAATAGGGATTAGAGAAGGTAATTTGTACAAGTTGTAGGGTGAACTTGTTCAAGCCCCAATTCATAGTGGTGGAAACTTGTGTGAGTTGTGGTAGAAGAGGATGGGGCATTAACATCACAAGGTGTTTCCTATTATGAGGGAGATAGTCACAGGTCTTCCATAATTTAGTAATGAGGAACATATGATATGCTTAATAAGGGGAAAATGAAGAAGGGTCTAGAAGTTGTGGCAATGCTTTGAACGGTGAAAACAACAAACAAAAAGGAGTTGAAGAACAGCATGAACATGTCACCATCCACTGAAACAAAAGATCAAAATTTAGGAAAATTAAACCACCAAGAAGCTCCATTCCTACCAGGTATATTTTTCTTGGTCACTGTTATTGTTGGAATATTCACCAATGCTGAGGTGGGGGGGGGGGTGAATCAGTATTGGGCACTTTTTAAAAATTTAATTATATCATGTAAACATTAAACAATTAATAACACCATTCAACAATGCACAACATGAAAGACTATACACAAGAGATTTTTAGGTGGAAACCCTTCAGGGAGAAAAACCACTGAACGCTTATAATATGTCTTAAAGATTACATCAACATGAAGCTACAACTTCCAAGATTTTGTAGCAACACCTAGAAGGAGGCTTCGACCCCCTTTTTTATCATCTCCAACTGAAAGGTGTTGAACATTGGTAGCTTTGGTTGGTATTTTCATTGGAAAAAACAAAGGAAAAACTATGTACTTTAATTTTCACAAGTCGACCCCACAACATGAAGGGGTTTGACCCTATGGTTAAAACCCATCTCCTAGCACACACATATATTGGAATTCGATTGACCTCATTTGGCATCTCAGATCACTCATCCATTCAATTTGAAACAATAAGGTTTGTTCACACTTGAGAGGAGAAGAAGAAGAATATTTATCTTTGCGTTGACCAATATTTGAATTCTGTTTGACCAATGTTGACTTGGGATTTTCTATTGCTGCTTGATCGAGATTTTGTATGAATTTGGAGGCTAAAATTATCTATAGATCTTTGATTGTCTTTGATCGAGTTTTTGACTTTGTTTGGTCTATTGACTAATGGTTTGTCCATAGGTCAAACTCAAATCTTTGACCAAAATTTTGAGGAGACTACAACACCAAATTTTGCCCCTTTGACCAGCTACCTTAGGCCGGAATTTGGCCTTTTGTTGTAGACTTGGACTTTGACCAGTGCGTTGGATTTTCTTTCTCCTTTGATTGGTTTGACTTTGGCATTTATTGAGGTGAGAGATTTGCATTTTGACTAGAATATTTTGATGAATTGAACTCTTTCTCTCATAAGGAAAGATTACCGAGTTTCCCCCCTTGTGTGGTGTTGTCCCAATAAATTTTGGTGTCTGTTGTCTCATTTTTAACGGTGATATCTATTGCTCTATTGAAGAAGTTGATGATTGAAAATTTGCATGTGTAACTGGTTAATGATTAGAATGCCCTAAAGAAGTCAAATTGTATCATTTGAAGTAGTTATCAATTTGACAAATTGTACTAGTATTCATTGCACTAATCAACATGGCATAGAACTTTGGTGAAGGGAAAGCGCATTGAGATCACCTTGAAGAGCATTTGGATCCTACATCCATTGTCTTGATTGATCAAATTTGTCATGAACTCCTTCATGAAGATAGAAAACAAGCTTGGAGGAGCTACAAACTTCAGAGCATGGAAGGCTAGTGTGTTAGTGTGCTTGGTGCACGTATGTACGAAATCACACCAACTTAAGGGGTGTGGTTTTCCCTCTTAAGTTATTCGTCACAGGTAGAAAATATATGGAGTCAAGCAAGTCAGTGGAACATGCTAGAACATAAACATACTAGATAGAGAAATAACATGCATATTCAGACATAAAAATAAAACAAATAACACAAAAGCTCTAAATAGGGTCAAACAACTTCAATAATCTGAAGGATGATGCTTACGTCCCCTCTTATTGAGTGCTGGTAGGAAATGAGGACGAAACTTTAATCCACTTGCCAAGGGGCCCTTAGAACTTGGGGTTCTAAGTCCTGATGCAAGGATGTCTTTACTTCCGAGCTTCCTTGGCGCAAAGTCTCCCTCTCTCTACTATGGTGGACTGGAGTTGTTGCATAGCCAACAACTGAGTCCCCTCTATCTCTGCTCCGGATCACACATTGCTAGTATTGCTTGAGGCAATTTTGGCCATCATAACAATGTGCTCTCCTATTGTTCATCTCTTGGTGGCCTTTTATAGGAGAATTCACACTTTTATTCTCTCCCTTGGTACATTGATGGATAGTGACCCAAGAGAGGAGGATAATTCCATTGTGTGCTCCCTTGAGGTCCTAAGGAGGCTTGGCGGCTGTCCTTGGGCGACCTCAAGTGTGAGATCAATTTCTTGGAGTGTGTGAAGTGGTCCCGGAAAGCAACTTCCACCACTCTCAAGACCGTGCGGCTTTTTGAGGAAAATCCGTGCAATATCTCGACTTTTTGAGGAATAGCCGTACAATATCTCGGCTTTTTGAGGAAAATCCGCACAATATCTTGGATTTTTGAGGAAAAGCGGCACAATTTGATTTTTCTTCTTAGACCTTAGAGATTTTTTAGATTCTTCAGATCCTCTAATGTGCCTCAGCCCTGTAAATCCTTCTGCCTGACATTGAATAATGTCATCTTTGCTTGTTCGATTTTCCAATGATAACAGTTAGAATTAAACTTGTCCTTGCAAGGCATAAGGTCATGGGTATTGTGTTGGGAAAAGTTATTGAACCAACTGATCAAGCAGGAAAAGACAAGTTTTAAGAAGATGACATCTTTGCTATGAGCATCATTGTGGAATTTGTTAGGGATCATCTAATTCCTTATATTACAGATCACAAATATTCCAAGGAGATGTATGATGGCCTTATTGGATTATATACCTGTTGGATGGTGTTGTCATTGATGGCAACACATGGAGTTGATTGGGTTTGACTTTGACTAAAAACACCATTCATTGATGTCAAATGGTTAAGGAACACTTCTTAGTAATTGTCAGATTACATCAAGATGACAACTATACTATTGGATGTTTGAAAACCCAAGTCGTAGGATTTGGGTTTCCTAGAATAAGGATGTACCCCGACCTTGCTGAGGATTTTTGAAGGGTCAAACCATTGAGTTTGTGTTGGATATATAGGCCATTAGATTCTCCTCAAATATATGTTTCTATTGATATGTGGTACGCCATGAGAGGCCTCTTGGTTTGAGAGATATTCACAATTGAAGTTGGTGACCCCAGGTTCATGGCTAAAACCCCATGGGGAAGTGACATGACACCTCCTCCTACAATTGCCAATATATGACATTGTTTATCACTGTAATATCACCACGTATAAGTTACATAACTCCAAGAACCAAAGGGAATAAACCAATCACTGACTTCACAACCTAGGTAGGACCATATCCACTAAGCTAATCATCGATTTCAAACTTTAAATAGGTTTCTTAAGGTTTAGTTACCATTATTTATTAATTATTAAAGGGTGCTTATTGATTTTTGACATAACATTAATTTAGGAAGTGTATTAATTTAGGGTGTGTCACTTAGTGTTTTAAACTAACAAAAAATTCTTATTTAAAAAGTCTAATTCTTCACCATAAGGGTATATCTCCTTTGCTTAGGGCCTAAGAAAATTAATAAACTATTATCATTTAAAAATATTCTAAAGACCTCCAACGTCTAATTTAAAAGCCCCTAACTAAGCCTTATCAAACACTATAAAAGGAGACCTAATGCACTCCCATAACACATTAAATCTCAACACATGATCTCACATCTTTGCTTTGAATTTCGATAGAGTAGTTTTGTGATTTTCAGCGTGTTAAGGGCATCCGAGGTAGGAGAAATTCAGACTAGAGCAACCAAGTCAACTCCAACACTCTTCATTCTCTTGACCTCAAAGGTAAGTCATATTATTGAGTAGTTTTTGTGTCTTGTTTTAATTTGGTTGAGCTTATTCATTCTTGTGGTTAGGTACAAAGATAATCAAACCCTTTTCTTCTATTCGAACTCCAAGTTCAGGATAGTTTTTTAGCAATTCTTCTTCTAGGGCCTCATACTACAAAAAATAAATAAATAGTGCAGACCCTTGACTCTCCACTATGGCTAGGCCGCAAGCCTGTTTTGACAAGTGGTTTAATTCCTTGGTTTTGTTTTTATTTAGTTTTTCTTTTTTCTTTTGGGCTTAGGGGATTCGTTGGGGTGTCTGGTTGCAAGCAACGATCAAAGGTTGTGTTATACTCTTATATGGTCTTGATCCTTATTAAGGTAAGCTGCAAAATGATTTAAAGGAATGTTCAGATCAAAGAACAACATATAGTCTATTTTTTGGAGTGTCTCGGTCTTCTTAAAGCTACAAGTCCAATGCATACAAATTTATTATGTACCAAGGGAAGGCGTTAGTCTCTAAGTTGATGAAGACCGTGGTTTGTTTAAAGATTTTCATTAATCGCTGTTGAGCAATGAATTTGTTATTGATCTTTGTTGTGCAACTTTTGGCATATTTCATTCATTGTGGGCATCCAAAATTGAGCATGAGGATTCCTTGTCAAATTTTTGGAGTCGTCACTTTAGGAGAGGATATCACAAGTGTCTCACCTCATAGGACATATGTAAGGTCTAAATTTCCACCATAAATTTAAATAGTCTCCTCACTTAAGGCTTAATATACCATAACAATTGTGATTATTAAACTAATTAACATTAATAAAATGATCAGGCTCCTAAAATCCTCTCCAACGTGTTTCTAGTTAGGGTATCCTCAATACATATACTCGTTTATGTGACTATTGAAGGAAATCAAGCTGACATATTGAAGTCTTTCAATTAAAGCCAATGATCTCTTGTGACTTGACATATTTGACTATGGAAATTTAACATATGATAGTGGTATAGACTTGACACATGATAGCAGTAGTAATGACTTGACATATTGACACTTAGACATGCTAGTTGAGTTGATATCTTGACCTTAATTTTACAAACATATGACCTTTGACATGTGACACTATATGATAGTGATAAATGACTCTTAGAAGAACTATAGTACCATAACTTGATAGTGACTCTAGTTAATGGGTGAGGGATTTGTTAACAATGAATTGAATTGCTCGATTGCCTATTATGACACCTTGTCTTGATACCTAGAAAATGACATAGTGAAGTTGACACTTTGACTTTAGTGATTTGACTTGACATAAACTTATGATTATGATAACCTACAAATTTGTTTTTAGATGTCTTATGAGAATGACCTAAAATGTGTACTGTACTGGTAACATAATCGTGATCATAAAGCGTAGCAGGTCCTTGAAGGGCAATATCATCTTCTTGTACAATTTGTTGACGTGAAGATGGATAGTAGGGCTTGACCAGTCAAATAGTGTGTTGACATATATGCTGGTAGCTCCGTGGGGACAAAACTTGAGAACACTGATTGCAGGGCATCAAGGTGACTTGAGACACCTTGTGTTATGCGATCATTTGATAACAGTGCCAGATGGTTGCAGTATTGTGTGCATCCTGATGATGACAATGGTTGAGCATTGATGACTATTCATTCATGAAGTGACAATCAATGTTAGCCAACAATTATGTAATTATTTGCAGTGACTGATTTGCAGTAACAACAATGACAGTTGTGCAGTGACATTGATATGAAGTGTGTAGTGACAATGATGTGCAATTGTACAATGATAGCATGATGTGTAGCATTGTTTAGCGACCAATTTGTGGGCACAATGATTAATGACTACCAGGATTTGATATATATTCTACATTTTTCCTTACAACTATTCTACATTGATTTAAAGTACAAGGGATCCAATGTGAAAATTGTGAAACATGGTCTTTTGGCTCGTTAAGGTGGTGCAAGTAGGTGATTGGAGTCACCTTCAGGTTATGGCCTGAGAACACTTCAGGGTGATAGGGAAAGTTGTGGCTTGCACATGGCATTGTGGCATCCATTCAATTGTGGTTGATAAACTAACAAGGTAGTGAAGCATCCTCTCCAACAACCATTGCTAAACAAAGTGTTGAGGCACTCATCAGGTTGTGGCTTGATCTACAGAGCATTGGGTTGTCCTTTTGTTTGCAACAAGATATTAGGGTCTAGAAGCATCTTACAGGTTGTGGCCTGTGAATTAGGGCATTGACGCCTCCATTAATTGTAGCTTAAATATTGACAGAATTAATTTTTCTTTTGAAGAGAGAAGAAGAAAATTACTAAGAAGTGCTTGACGATTTTTGACCCGGAGGGGCTCTTCCACCTAAATTTCTTTGTGTCCATTGTTTTATCTTTCTTCGTTATTGTATGGTGTTGCAACTTTTGATTATTTTTCATGATTATTTGAAGAGAACAATAATAATAACTAAAGATTAACTAATGCTCTGAAAATATTAATTAAGTAATAATTGCTAATAAATATTGATTCCCCTGCACTCCCAATATTTCCAATAATTGGTATTAGAGCTTGGTTCCTTCAGTAGCAGCTTAACATCTGGAAGGCAAATCTTTTGGCAGAAATGGGAAAATAAAAAAGGAAAGCCGCCAAGCATTCAAAGGATTCAAAGAAAGTTCTGGGTATTGAAATGATTTTAGATTCTATTATCACTAACAAAGAAAATGATAATAGGAAGGAAGTTTTTGAAGAAGAAGATGAAGAGATGACCGAAATCGAATTTCAAAATGTAGTTGTCAGAGTTATAAAGGAACTCAAGAGTGAAAGGGAAAGGGCTAAATTTCTAGAAGAAGAAATGAAGATAGCAAAAGGACATGTCAGAAGCCTTAATAAGAAAAATGAAATTATCAACAGTCTTATAGTGCAGCTGGAAGAAGCCAGAAAATTTGAAGTCAATCAAAAGAAACAACAACTTGATGTAGCCATGTCAGATATTAATAGGCTTAGGAAACAAGTACATGAAACATAAATTGAAAAGAAAGTCATGGTAAGCCAATTAAAGGAATTAGAAACATCTTCAACAAAAATAAGCAGGCCCAAGATTGAAAATGAGAAGCAAAAGGAATAGATACAAGTTCTCAACATAGAAGTAGAGAAGACCACTCTTCTCAAGCTACAGGTTGAAGAGGCATAAAAAAAAGGGTGAGCTTGAAAATATGGTTTTAAGAAGATCTTGCTCAAAAGAAACAAGAACTTGATGCAACACCTAATGAGATCAACAAGCTCAAAGAAAATGACCATTTACAGGTTATGGATAGGACAAATAAAAAATTATAAAAAAAAAACAGGTAAGGCTCTAATTGATGAAAGTAAAAGCTCCACATCTCCGCACAACGAGATTGAGAAGGCCACTGAACCAACGAAAATTATTGTAACTCCGAAGAATGATGCCACAACAGTCAAGGACAAAGAAAAAAAGACTATGGCACTGCCTCTGAAGAAGAATGCGTATAGAAAATCATCGAGGTACGTTAGTCCAATTAATGGTTATTTTTTTCATGTGCTAACTATGGACATATGGCTAGAGATTGTAAAGTTGTTGACAAGTACAATTATCAAGGACCATCGCCTCTGAATGAATTATCCAGGTACACACGTTCATTTGATGGTTATTGATTTTTATGTGCTAACTATGGACATATGGCTAGGGTTTGTGAAGTTTTTGACATGTACAATCATTACCCACAAAATCCTAGAAGTAAGTTTGCAAGATCACGAGACAAGTTCCACGATGATTTTGTTAGTAGGGAATACATTCCAGATGGGCTAAACATTGAATGTTTCAAATGCCATAACTATGGCCATAGAGCTCACGATTGTAGATATCAGGTGGAATCACCTATAGACAACATTGAATGCTTCGAGTGTCACAACTATGGGCATATGGCTCGAGATTGCAGGGACAAGAAGGTCTGGAAAAGGAAACATGTACAAGAAGACCAAGCAGATAAGAAGGTTTCAGCAGTTATGCTTTCAATATGCATAAAAGCAAAATGATTTGAGGAATTAACAGTTGCTTCAGATAATGATTCAAGTCAAGATGGCCCGTTAGGTGACTCACTATTTGAACGATTCAACTAGTTTACTCCAAATTTGAAGAGGGAGAGTATTACAACAGTATCTGGCACTGGTCAAGGGAAGCACATACAAGACATATTTCCACAGGGATCATCATTGACAAACTATTACAAGAAGGCTTCTTGTTAGGGGGGGCATAAGCAGATAACATGTCCACATGAAGCAAGCAAATTCTCATTGGGAGTAACCCTTTGCCATTGATGTCAAAGGGGGAGAGAAAAACCAGAGAAGGAGATTGAAATCTTGAGAAGGAGGTGAAGCAGAAGGAGTACATGTGTTGCCATCAATAACAAAGGGGGAGATTCTTGCATGGTGTTGTCATTGATGTCAACCGATGGAGATGACTGGGTGTGAATTTGACTAAACACACCAGTTATTGATGTCAAATGGTTAACGAATGATTCTAGTAATTGTTGGACTACATCAAGATGACAACTATATTGTTGGATGGTTGAAAATCCAAGTCCTAGGGTTTGGGTCCCCTGGACTGAGGATGTACCCTGACCTTGTCGAGGGTTTTTGACAGGACAAAACATTTAGTTTGTGTTGGATATCTAGGTCATTATATTCTCCTTGAAGAGATGTTTCTGTTGATATGTGGAACACTTCGAGTGGCCTCCTCGTTTGAGAGATATTCATAATTAAAGTTGGTGACCCTAGGTTCTGGGCTAAAACCCCAAGGGGTAGTGACATAACGCCTCCTCCTACCGTTGTCAATACATGACATTGTTTATCACCACAAACTCACCACGTATAAGTTACATAACACCAAGAACCAAAGGCAATAAACCAATCATTGACTTCACAACTTAGGTAGGACCATATGCACTAGGCCAATCATTGATTTCAAACTTTAAATAGGGTTCTTAAGGGTTAGTTACTATTATTTATTAATTATTAAAGGGTGCTTATTTATTTTTGACATAACATTAATTTAGGAAGTGTATTAATTTAGGGAGTGTCCCTTAGTGTTTTAAAATAACAAAAACTTCTTATTTAAAAATTTGTAATTCTTCACCATAAGGGAAATTTTCCTTTGCTTAGGGCCTAAGACAATTAATAAACTATTATCATTTTAAAATATTTAAAAAGAATATAAAGACCTTCAACATCTAATTTAAAAGCCCCTAACTAAGCCTAATCAAGCACTATAAAAGTAGACCTAATGCACTCCCATAACACATTAAATATCAACACATGATCTCACATCTTTGCTTTGAATTTCGGTAGAGTAGTTCTGTGATTCTCAGTCTGTTAAGGTCATTAGAGGTAGAAGAAATTTAGGCTAGGGAAGCGAAGTCAACTCCAACATTCTTCATTCACTCGACCTCAAAGGTAAGTCATATTATTGAGGAGTTTTTGTGTCTTGTTTGACTTGGCTGGGATTTTTCATCCCTACGGTTAGGTACAAAGTTAATCCAACCCTTTTCTTCTATTCAATCGAAGTTCAGGATAGTTTTCTAGAAATTCTTGTTCTAGGGCAGCACAGTCAACTCCAACACTCTTCATTCACTCGTCGTCCAAGGTAAGTCATAATATTGAGGAGTTTTTGTGTCTTGTTTGAATTTATTTGGGCTTATTCATCCCTGCGGATACATACAAAGATAATCCAACCCTTTTCTTCTTTTCAACTTCCAAGTTCAGGATAGTTTTTTAGAAATTCTTGTTCTAGGGCCTCATACTACAACAAATAAATAAATACTGCATGCCCTCAACTCTCCACTAAGGCTAGGCCGCATACCTGTTTCTACAGGTGATTTAATTCCTTGGTTTTGTTTTTATTCATTTATTTTTCTTTTGGACTTGGGGGATTCATTGGGGTGAGTGATTTCAAGAAGATATCAAATATCGTGTTAAACTCTTCTATGGTCTCGATCCTTATTAAGGCAAGCTATAAAATGATCTAAAGAAATGTTCGGATCAAAGAACAATGTATAGTCTATTTTGTGGAGTGTTTCGGTCTTCTTAAAACTACAAGTCCAATGCATACAAATTTATTTCAAATGAAGTGAAGGAGTTAGTCTCCACTTGATGAAGATCACATGTTGTTTAAAGATTTTCATTAATCATTGTTAAGAAATGACTTTGTTATTGACCTTTGTTGTGCAAATTTTGGCATATTTTATTCATTGTGGGCATCCAAAATTGAGCATGAGGATTCCTTGTCATATTTTGTGGAGTCGCCACTTTAAGAAAGGTTGTCAGAAGTGTCTCACCTCATAGGACATATGTAAGGTCTGATTTTCCACCATAAGGTCAAATTCTCTCCTCACTTAAGGCTTTAGATACCTTAACAATTGTGATTATTAAACTAATTAACATTAATAAAATGATTAGGCTCCTAAAATCCTCTCCAACGTGCTTCTGGTAAGGGTATCCTCAATACATATAATCATTTGTATGACTATTGAAGGAAATCAAGCCGACCTATTGAAGTATTTCAATTAAAGCCAATGATCTCTTGTGACTTGATATATTTGACTGTGGTGTTTAACATATGATAGTGGTATAGACTTGACATATGATAGCAGTAGCAATGACTTGACATATTGACACCTGGACATGATAATTGAGTTGATATATTGACCTTAATTTGACAAACAAATGACCCTTGGCATGTGACACTATATGATAGTTATAAATGACTCTTAGAAGAGCTATAATACTCTAACTTTATAGCGACTTTAGTTAATGGGTGAGGGATTCCTTAACTCTGAATTGAATTTCTCGATTGCCTATTATGATACCTTGTCTTGATACCTAGAACATGACACAGTGACGTTGACACTTTGAATTTAGTGACTTGACATAAGCTTATGACTATGATAACCTAGGAATTTCTTTCTAGATGTCTTATGATAATGACCTAAACGATGTGCTGTATTGGTAACATAATCGTGATCTTATAGGGTAGCAGGTCCTTGAGGGACAATATCATCTTGTTGTACAATTTGTTGACGCGAAGATGTATAGCAGGGCTTGACCAGTCAAATAGTGTGTTGACATATGTGTTGGTGGCTCTCTGGGGACAAAACTTGAAAACATTGATTGTAGGGCATCAGGATGACCAAAGACACCTTGGGTTATGCCATCATTTGATAGCAGTGCCAGATGGCTGCATCATTGTGTGCAATATTATGACAATAGTGGTTGAGCATTGATGACTATTCATTCATGAAGTGACATTCAATGGTAGCCAACAATTATGCAGTGATTTTCATTGACAATAATTTGCAGTAACAATAATGACAATTGCACAGTGACAATGACATGTAGTGTGTAGTGAGAGTGATATGCAGTTGTATAGTGATAACTTGATGCATAGCATCCTGCAATGACCAATTTGCAGACATTGTGATCAACTTCTACCAGGATTCGAAACCTATTCTACATTTTCCTTGCAACTATTCTACATTGATTCAAATTACAAGGGCCCAGTCTGAAAATTGTGAAACATGGTCTTCTGGCTCGTCAGAGTGGCAGGGTGGTGCAAGGCGGATGATTGGGAGTCACCTTCAGGTTGTGGCCTGAGAACACTTTAGGGTGGCAGGGTGGGGCTAGGGAAAGTTGTGGCTTGTAGAGGGCGTTGTGGCGTCCATTCAGTTGTTGTTGATAAACTAACAAGGCAAAAAAGCTTCCTCTCCATCAACAACTGATAAACAAGGTGTTGAGGTACTCATTAGGTTGTGGCTTGATATATAGGGCATTGGAGCGTCCTTCTGGTTGCAACAATATATTAGGGTTTAGTAGTGTCCTACAAGTCATGGCTTGTGAATTAGGGGGTTGATGCCTCCCTCAGTTGTAGCTGAAATCTTGATATAATTACTTTTTCTTTTGAAGAGAGAAGAAGATAATTACTAGGAAGAGTTTGGTGGTTTTTGACTAGGAGGGGGTTTTCCACCTAGGAATATTTGTGTCCATTGTTTTATCTTTCTGCGTTGTTGTATGCTGTTGTCAACTATTGATTATTGTTCATGATTATCTGAAGAAGAACATAATAATAACTAAAGATTATCTAATGCTATGAAAATTATTAATAAAGTGCTAATTGCTAACAAATATTGATTCACCCCCCCTCTTAGTATTTCCAGCAATTGGTATAGAGCTTGGTTCCTTCAGTAGAAACTTAACAACTGGAAGGTCGATCGTAGAGTGCAAAAATGGGAAAATAAAAAAGGAAATCCGCTAAGCATTCAAAGGATTCAAAGGAAGTTCTGGGTTTTGAAATGTTTTCAGATTCTAATATCACTAACAAAGAAAATGATAACATGAAGGAAGTTTCTGAACAAGAAGATGAAGAGATTAATGAAATCGAATTTCAAAATGAAGGTGTCAGAGTTATAAAGGAATTCAAGAGTGAAAGGGAAAGGGATAAATTTATGGAAGAAGAACTAAAGATAGCAAAAGGAAATGTCGAAAGCCTTAATAAGAAAAATGAAATTATCAGCAGTCTTAGAGTGCGGCTAGAAGAAGCCATAAAAGCTTAATTCCATCAAAAGCAACAAGAACTTGATGTAGCCATGTCAGAGATTAATAGGCTTAGGAAACATGAATAGGAAGCATAAATTGAAAATAAAGTCATGTCAATCCAATTAAAGGAATTAGAAACATCTTTAAAAAAAAAGTAGGCTTAGGATTGAAAATGAGAAGCAGAAGGAACATATTTAGGTTCTCTATGGAGAAGTAGAGAAGACCAATCTTCTCAAGTTGCAGGTTGAAGAGGCAGAAAAAGGAAGGGAGATCTTGAAAATATGGTTTCAAGAATATCTTGCTCAAAAGCAAGAAGAACCTGGTGCAACACTTAATGAGATCAACAAGCTCAAAGAAAAGGACCATTTACAGGTTATGGACAATAAAAATAAAAAATTAGCAAAAAGGACAAGTAAGGCTCTAATTGATGAAAGCACAAGATACGAAGAATGATGCCAACTGAACCAAAAAAGAATGTTGTAACATCGAGGAATGATGCCAAAGCAGTAAATGAAAAAGAACAACAAAATTCTATGGCACCACCTCCAAAGAAGAATAATTATAGAAAATCATCTAGGTACATTCGTCCATTTAATGGTTATTGTTTTTCATGTGCTAACTTTGGACATATGGCTAGGGATTGTAAAGTTATTGACATGTACAATTATCAAGGTCCACCCCCACCTAATGAATTATCCAGGTACGCATGTTCATTTGATGGTTATTTATTTTTATGTGCTAATGATGGACATATGACTAGGGATTGTGAAGTTTTTGATGGGTACAATCATTATACAAAAAAACCTAGAAGTAAGTTAGCAGGATCACGAGACATGTTCCACAATGATTTTGTCAGTAGAGATTATGTGCTAGATGGGCCAAACAATGAATATTTTAAATTCCATACCTATGGCCATAGAGCTCGCGATTGCAGATATAAGATGGAATCACCTATGGACAACATTGAATGGTTCAAGTGTCATAAATATGGGAATATAGCTCGAGATTGCAGAAACAATAAGGTTTGGAAAATTAAGCTTTCATCAATAATGCTTTCATGATTCGTAAAACCAAAATGTCATGAGGAATTAGTAGTTGCTTCAGATAATGAATCAAGTCAAGATGGCCCGTTAAGTGACTCACTATTTTGAACGATTCGACTTGTTGACTCCTTCAATTTTTAAGAGGGGGAGTATTACAACAGTATGTGGCACAGGTCAAGGGAAGCACATACAGGACACAAGTCCACATGGATTGTCATTGACAAACTATTACAAGAAGGCTTCTCGTCAGGGGGAGCATATGAAGCAAATTCTCAGGGGGAGTAACTCTTTTCCATTAATGTCAAAGTGGGGGAGAAAAATCTGAGAAGGAGATTTAAATCTCGAGGAGGTGAAGCATGATGTCAAGTGTTGTACTCACAGAAGGAGTACATGTGTTGCCATCAATGACAAATAGGGAGATTGTTGGATGGTATTGTCATTGATGTTAACCCATGTAGTTGACTGAAGTTTGCTTTGACTAAAAAGACTATTAATTGTTGTCAAATGGTTAATGAACACTTCCTAGTAATTTTCAAATTACATCAAGATGGCAACAATATTGTTGGATGGTTGAAAACCTAAGTCATAGGGTTTGGGTTCCCTAGAATGAGGATGTACCCCGACCTTGTTGAGGGTTTTTGAAGGGTAAAACCATTGAGTTTGTGTTGGATATTTAGGTCTGAAGAGATGTTTTTGTTGATATGTTGTACGCGCCAAGAGGCCTTCTTGTTTGAGAGATATTCACAATTGAAGTTGGTGACCCCAGGTTCTGGGCTAAAACCCCAAGGGGTAGTCACATGACACCTCATACTATGGTTTTCAATATATGACATTGTTTATCACCACAATCTCAACAATATAAGTTACTTAACTCCAAGAACCAAAGGAAATAAACCAATCACTGACTTCACAGCCTAGGTAGGACCATATGTACTAAGCCAATCATTGATTTCAAACTTTAAATAGAGTTCTTAAGGGTTAGTTACCATTATTTATTAAGTATTAAAGGGGGCTTATTGATATTTGACATAACATTAATTTAGGAAGTGTATTAATTTAGGGAGTGCTCCTTAGTGTTTTAAAATAACAAAAACTTCTTATTTAAAAAGTCTAATACTTCACCATAAGGGCAACTTTCCTTTTCTTAGGGCGTAAGACAATTAATAAACTATTATCATTTAAAAATATTTAAAAATAATCTAAAGACATCCAATGTCTAATTTAAAAGCCCGTAACTAAGCCTAATAAAGTACTATAAAAGTAGACCTAATGCACTCCCATAACACATTAAATTGCTACACATGATCTCACATCTTTGCTTTGAATTTTGGTAGAGTAGTTATGTGATTCCTAGTCTGTTAAGGCCATTCGAGGTCTGAAGAAATTCAAACTAGGGAAGCGAAACCGACTCTAACACTCTTCATTCACTCAAACTCAAAGGTAAGCCATATTATTGAGGAGTTTTTGTGTCTTGTTTGAATTTGGTTGGGCTTATTCATCCCTACAATTAGGTACAAAGATAATCCAATCCTTTTCTTCTATTCAACCTCCAAGTTCAGGATAGTTTTCTAGAAATTCTTGTTCTAGGGCCTTATACTATAGCAAATAAATAAAGTGGAGACCCTCAACACTCCACTAAGGCTAGGCTGCAAGCCTGTTTTGACAGGTGGTTTAAATCCTTGGTTTTTTTTTTATTTAGTTATTTTTCTTTTAGACTTGGGGGATTTATTGGGGTGATTGATCAAAAGAAGATATTAAATTTGTGTTAAACTCTTCTATGGTCTCGATCCTTATTAAGGTAAGCTACAAAATTATCTAAAGAAATATTCAGATTAAAGAACAACATATAGTCTACTTTGTGGAATGTTTCGGTCTTCTTAAAGTTACAAGTCCAATGCATACAAATTTATTACAGACCAAGTGAAGGGGTTAGTCTCCTCTTGATGAAGACTGTGGGCTGTTTAAAGATAGTCATTAATCATTGTTGAGCAATGACTTTGTTATTGACCTTTGTGGTGCAACTTTTGGCATATTTCATTTGTTGTGGGCATCCAAAATTGAGCATGAGGATTCCTTGTCATATTTTGTGAGTCATCACTATAAGAAAGGGTGTCACAAGTGTCTCACCTCATAGGACATATGTAAGGTCTAAATTTCCACCATAAAGTCAAATAGTCTCCTCACTTAAGGCTTAAGATACCATAACAACTACAAGTGTGATTATTAAACTAATTGACTTTAATAAAATGATTAGGCTCCGAAAATCCTCTCCAATGAATTTTTGGTAAGGGTATCCTCAATACATATACTCGTTTGTGTGACTATTGAAGGAGATCAAGCCGACCTATTGAAGTATTGCAATTAAAGCCGAAGATCTCTTTTGAATTGACATATTTGATTGTGGTGATTTAACATATGATAGTGGTATAGACTTGACACATGATAGCAGTAGTAATGACTTGACATATTGACACTTAGACATGCTAATTGAGTTGATATCTTGACCTTAATTTGACAAACATATGACCTTTGTCATGTGACACTATATGATAGTGATAAATGACTCTTAGAAGAATTATAGTACTCTAACTTGATAGTGACTTTAGTTAGTGGGCAAGGGATTATTCAACAATGAATTGAATTGCTCGATTGCCTATTATGACACCTTGTCTTGATACTTAGAACTGCCATAATGAAGTTGACACTTTGACTTTAGTGACCTGACATGACATAAACTTATGACTATGATAACCTAGGAATTTATTTCTAGATGTCTTATGATAATGACCTAAATGGTGTTCTGTATTGGTAACATAATCATGATCTTATAAGGTAATAGGTCCTTGAAGGACAATATCACCTTGTTGTACAATTTTTTGATGTGAATATGGATAACAGGGATTGACCAGACAAATAATGTGTTGACATATATGTTGGTAGCTCTCTGGGGAAAAAACTTGAGAACACTGATTGCAGGGCATCGAGATGATCTTAGACACCTTGGGTTATGCCATCATTTGATAGTAGTGCCAGATGGTTGCAGAATCGTGTGCAACCTGATGATGACAGTGGTTGAGCATTGATGACTATTCATTCATGAAGTGACATTTAGTGATAACCAATAGTTATATAGTGATTTGCAGTGACAATGATTTGCTGTAACGTTAATGACAATTGTGCAGTGACAATGATATGTAGTGTGTAGTGAACATGGTCTATAGTTGTACAGTGATAGCTTGATGTGTAATGCAACAACCAATTTGTGGGCAGAGTGATTAGCGAGTACCAAGATTCGATATCTATTTTACATTTTCCATACAACTATTCTACATTGATTTAAAGTACAGGGGATCCAATTTGAAAATTGTGAAACGTGGTCTTTTGGCTCATCAAGGTGGTAGGGTGGTGCAAGGCAGGTGATTGGAGTCACCTTCATGTTGTGGCCTAAGAACACTTCAGGGTGGCATTGTGATGCTAGGGAAAGTTGTGGCTTGTAGAGGGCATTGTGGCACCCATTCAGTTGTGGATGATAAACTAATTGGGCAATGAAGCATCCTCTCTGACATCAACTGGTAAACAAGTGTTGAGGGGTTCATCAGGTTGTGGTTTGATCTACTGGGCGTTGGGGCGTCCTTCTAGTAGCAACAAGATATTAGGGTCTAGTAGTGTCCTACAGGTTGTGGCTTCTGAATTAGGGGGTTGATGCCTCCCCCAATTGTAGCTGAAATCTTGATATAATTAATTTTTCTTTTGAAGCGAGAATAAGACAATTACTAAGAAGTGTTCGATTGTTTTTGACCCGAAGGGGGTTTTCCACCTAAAAATCTCTGTGTCCATTACTTTATCCTTCTGCGTTGTTGTATGGTGTTGTTAATTATTGATTATTTTTCATGATTATCTAAAGAAGAGCAATGATAGTAATTAAAGATTAACTAATTCTCTGAAAAAGATAATAGAGTGCTAATTGCTATGAAATACTGATTCACCCCCCTCTCAATATTCCCAACAATACCATCAACAACATCAATCAATTTATAAGTCTAAGGAGCCAATTTTTTATGTCAAGATGACAAAGAATGATATTGTGGCATTATACTTCGTAAGAATATCTCAAATAAGAATTCAACTCAAAGATATTGATGAACAAGTACCCGACAAAGAATTAGTAGCTATAACAATCAATGGTTTGCATGGCCCTTGGGATTATTTTGTAGAAAACATTAGTGGTAAAAAAAATATACCTACCTTTGATAAGCTATGGGCTTCTTGCACTCAAGGAGAATCTACGCTCATGTCCAAAGGCAAGATTGCAAATCCAAGTGAATGTTTTCAATGAATAAGAAGGGAAGGAGAACTTTGAAGGATTTCAAAGAAGTACATGCAGAAGATCTACTTCAAGACCTGCTCTAGGAAGATGACTTGCTCCACAAAGAAGACATACTCCTCCCTCTCAAGAAAGAAGAGGCATGACAAATATTCGGTGATATTGTTGCCAAGCATATGGTCACTATCAAAATAAGTGTCCTCCAAGGAATGATGATCAGAGAAGGAAAAGGAAGCAACATGCTTCTACAACTGACCTTAATGAACTCTCACATAAGAGGAGGCCTGGAAGAAATATTATGATGATAACTATTATTTTTATTCTACTTTGACAGGTTCTATTGTATGTTATGATAAATTTGGTTGGTGGATAGTGGTGCCTCTAGGCACATGCCTAGAATTCATGATCATGTTTTTGAATTGGTTGAAAAGAAGATAGCTCAAAGGGTGGAGCTTGGAGACAATGGAAAGTACAAAGTCAAATGCATTGGTTCATCATCCTTCCAATTGGAATCAAGAGGTAATGTCTATATTAACAATATTTTATATGTTCCTGGTTTGAAGAATAATTTTTTGTCCAGTTCATCTCTTGAAGATAGGATATAAAATTACATTCGTTGATGGGAAAGATCTAGTACGAAAGAAAGACTACTCCTTTGAATCTTCCAAGGTCATCGGTGTATGAATAGGAGGCCTATATCATCTCCTTGGTCGCCCAATTCAAGCCTTGATACACCTATGATCTTTGTGAACTACAACATCAAAGGAACACTCATTTTCATTATAAAGCTTTTTTCTAAAATGAAGGATCTTGGTCTTATGAATTACATGATTTGGGATTGGAAATATGGAAATATCGATGAAATATTTATTGGACAAGGAAAGTACACCATTAATGATCCAGGTGGATATTGGTGGCCACCCACCTATTCCAGCTAGACCCCTAGTTGGTTTCATTAGTTTCCTTGTTTATAACAACATTTACTATTTTTATCAGTTTTTCCGGGTCCTGAACTTTTGGAGCAGTTTTGACCCCCTAAATGATGATTTTTTGAGGTCCGTCGCAATCCCGTGGCTTTATTTTGGGGCCTGCGACAAATCCTGTAGTTCTTGGAGAGATATTTTTGATGATATATTGTACGCGCCAAACATAGATAATATGACCAAGTAATGACCCTGG
Source organism: Pinus albicaulis (assembly GCA_034641835.2). Lineage (NCBI taxonomy): Eukaryota > Viridiplantae > Streptophyta > Pinopsida > Pinales > Pinaceae > Pinus > Pinus albicaulis. Next base: position 5,506,504 of record CM076580.1, read on the forward strand.
GAAGTTGGCTTCCCAACTATTCCCAATGGGGCCCAAAAACTCTTGGCGTTCCATCTCCTGGGGTTAGGGTTTAGGTTGTTTAGGGTTTTCCCATTTTGTTCAATAATAAAAAGGCCCTCGAGCCTCATTGTAATGCAGCTCAGAGGCATGTAACCGCCACATCTCTTCTCATAGATTAGCTACCATCGCCCGAGCTAGTTTATTTTCCATTCTTCCTATAAGCATTTTTCAGTTACTTGATATTAATGAAATGAAGTTTTATTCCTGTTGTAGCTCCGCGTTTATGTTTATTTTTTTTATTTTATTGCGTTCCTGCATAAGTCCAGATTAGTGGTATTAGAGCGGTCTTCTCTCTCTCGATCTTTCTTTTCATGTCCCCAACCAGGTCGGCGTATAAGGAGTTAGGGCTTGATCTGGTTGAAGCTTTGCAAGATCAGCTTCGCAAACCCCGATGGCCTCCCATGGCAGAAGAAAATAAAGACGAGGGAGCAGGAGATCCTATCAAAATATTGCTTGAGGGGGCTCTCGAGAAACAAAGGAATACGATGATGGATAAATTTGCCTAGATCCTTTGACAACTACCCATCGGTGACGCATCTTCATCCATCAACCACTGTGGAGGCGCCACTCCTTTTAAGGTACAAGTTAATTTTGACATTCCCATAATTGAGGGACAAATAGATACAAATGACGTAGATAGATGATTGAATCTATTAGAAGGATATTATTCAGTTCATGACTTTTCCAATCGAGAAAATATTACTTTTTCACTCTTCAAATCCACCCCCCATGTCAAGGATTGGTGGGAAACCTACTGTGAGCAAAAGGACAAGGAGGAATCCTCCTTGTTCTCGGCCGCACCCACTTGGAATTCTTTCTGAGACGCCATCAAGGAACAATATTACCCTGTGGGGAGCCATGAGAACAAGTACATACAATGGACTATGTTGCGACAACAAAGGGATCAAGATGTGCATGAGCTGACGAATCCGTTCCATACCCTGCACACAAAGTTAGGTATCAAAGATTCATAGAAACATTTGTTGCTTAAGTATCGCAGTTGTCTGCATAGATACATCCAGGAGGAAATGGAGTTCCTCGACATCTCCTCGCTTGGTGCAACATACCGATATGCTGCGAAGATTGAGCATAAATTCAAACAGAAGAAGCAACGCTTTGGATCTGCAAATCAGATGCAAGAGAAAGACGCCCCCAAACTACAAAACAAAGGACAAAGCCAAGGCGAGGTGGCCCAGGACAACCCGCCGAAGCCGCAAGCGAAGAACAACACCACGAAGCCAAAGAAAGACACAGAAAGTGGTGTGAGTTCCATAAGAGCTCCACTCACAACACAAGTGAGTGTTGGGCCAAGCAGTCACTGGTGGTCGAGCTGAAGGCTTACAAATCAGATGCATGTTTTGACTCTGAGTTAGAACTCGATAAGGGGAATGACAAGGGGAAACAAATTATTGATGCAAAGCCCAGTGCCACCGTTGCCACCACCAAGATCCAGAAGGAGGAACTCGAAGATCTAGAGAAGGGGGAACACCTCTTCCATTCGCAGATGTGGGTGAAGGTTTCCCCGTTGTAGTTCATTGTCGATAACAGGAGCCAAAAGAACCTCATTTTAGTAGAGGTTGTGAAGCAGTTGGGCTTGCCGACCACAACACACTCACAACCATACACCATTGAGTGGCTTCACCATGGACGAGATCTACACGTTAGGCAACAGTGCCACTTTCCCTACAATGTCAAGCCCTTCACAGATGAGGTATTATGTGATATTTCTCCTCTTGAAGTTTGTGATGTATTGTTAGGCCAACCATATTTGTGGAAACGACATGTTGTGTATGCATCTAGGCCTCACGCTGTTATTGTTACTGTGGGAAATAGGTTGTAGAGGATACCAGAGGTAGAACTGCCTACTGTCATCTCTTTGATCACTGCAAAGAAATGCAGTAAGCTCATTTCCCAAACCAGGAAATTCGTTTTCCTTATGATCTACCCTCAAGACAAGAAGAAGACTGTGGCCATGACCACCAGACAGGGATCCTTTGCACGACCACAATAGATGGACAAGGTAGTGGAGGAGTACAATGACATCTTCACCTCACCCCCAGGGGTAGCTCTGCACTGCCAGGTCAAGCACTCCATCGATCTGACCCTAGGCGCGCCACTACCCATTGGAACGATTTATCAGCGCTCTATTCTAGAGAGCGATGAAATCAAGAGGCAGATTCAGGATTTTTTGTTGAAAGGTCACATCTAGTCGAGTTCATCGCCCTATGGGAGCCCGATTGTGTTGGTGCAGAAGAAGTATGGGACATGGAGACTCTGTATTGACTATCAGGCACTGCACAATATTACTGTTCGGAATAGGTATCCGATCTCGCGGATTGATGACCTTTTGGACCAACTCAAGGTGGCCAAATATTTCAACAAGATTGAATTGAAGTCCGGGTATCACCAGGTACCAATTGAACCCTACGATGTGTGGAAAAATGCCTTCAAATCCAAGGAGGGCCTTTTTGAGTGGCTAGTCATACCTTTCAGGTTGACGAATGCCCCCGCAACCTTCATGAGGCTGATGGACGACATCCTGCGAGCATTCATCAACTCATTCGTGGTGGTGTATGACATCCTTATCTTCAACGAGAGCTGGGAAGAGCACCTCCACCACATTTGACAAGTCCTCCAAGAATTGCAACCACACAAGTTGTGTGCCAATTTGGAGAAATTCACTTTTGGCATGACCCAGGTTCAATATCTGGGATACATCATTGATGAGCGGGGGGTGCATGTGGACCCAACCAAGATCCAGGTCATTCAGGATTGGGCAGCCCCAACCATTCTAACAGAGCTCTGCAGCTTTCTGGGTCTTGCCAATTTCTACTGCAGGATCGTCTTAGGGTTCTCTCATATCACTTGACCTTTGAGTCAAGTCACCAAGGGAGGGGAAAAGCCAAATTCTTTTGGTCCAAATCTCAACAGAAGGCATTCACAGAGTTAAAACATCGCCTCTACTTTGCACCAGTGCTCACATTACCAGACTTGCGACAACCATTTGAGATCGAGATAGATGCCTCTGACTATGCTATTGGGGCCTTTCTTACTCAATAGGGGCATCCAATGGAATATCACAGTCATAAACTTTTAGACACAATTCATAAGTATCCCACCTATGAAAAAGAGATGTATTCCATTATGTATTCTTGCCGACAATGGACGCATTACATTTTGGGGAATGAAACGATCATACACACATATCATTGACCCCTGCAGTTCATACGACCATAGGGGAAGTTGCAGAACGATTGCCATCATCGATGGTCCACATACCTGCAACAGTTCCATTTGAACATCAAGTACAAGAAGGGCAACACCAATAATGTTGTAGACTGCCTCAGCGAACTGCCGATCGTGGCGCTAACCACTATGCGTGACTCTTGTGGGATATAAATTTAGGATGTTGCGTGACTCCAATGTACTTCTTTTGAGAAAGGAATATAAATTTAGGATGTTGAGTTACTTCAATACCAGGATAGTAGTGAACATAGCCCAAATCAATCATTTTAAAACCTTTCTTCAATTCTTTCTTTATGGATGCAATATAACTCTCATTGTTCCATGTCTTCAAAATATCATCTACATACACCACAAGATATACAACTGTTTTCTCAACATTCTTAACAAACAAAGTTGCATCATCAAGATTAAAATGTTTGAAGTTAAGTTTCAGAAGATGCTCAATTAATTTCTCATACCAGGCTCACGGTGCTTGCTTGAGGCCATACAATGCTTTTATAAGCTTGCATACTTTGTGTTCTTGGCCCTTCACAACAAATCCTTCTGGCTGGGACATAAAAACATTCTCCTTTAGATCTCCATTCAAAAAGGCGATTTTTACATCCATCTGATGGAATTTCCAACCCTTTTGAGCTGCTAGGGAAAAGAGTGTTCGAATGGTGGCCCATTTTGCTGTGGGGACAAAAGTTTGCTCATAATCGACCCCTTCTTTCTGTGCAAAACCTTTTTCCACAAGCCAACTTTGTGCTCGTCAAGTGAGCCATCCACTTTGTACTTTTTTTTGTAGACCCACTTGTAGCCAATTGGTTTGCTTCCCAATGGAGGATCAACCAGTTTCCAAGTGCCATTCTTTGTCAAGGCATCATACTCCTTTTGTATCACTTCATTTCATTCATCATGAGAAGCATCTTCTTTAAAGGAAGTTGGTTCAAGATCTGTAGACAAATTCAGTTCACGGTTATAAGCAATATCCATATCAATAGGTGAATCAAAATTATCTATGTCATCTCCATTTTGTCTGGTGGAACTTCTTGTTCCTGTCTTTCCAACCTCATCGGGACAAACATTTTCTAGTGTCTTTGTCAGCCATTTTGGGGGACCTTTATGAGATGGCCCAGGTTGCTCATTTGACTGAGTTGGAATTGAATCAAGATTCAATCTCCCAATTATGTCAATCACATCGTTCAAGGTGTCATCCGTGGTTGGTTCTCGATGTGGGGGAGAGAGTGTTTCGGAAGATGATTCCACATATTAATTCAATATAGGAATCCCTCCAAGATGTGGAATATGATTATCAAATTCTTGAAATGACTTTGCATGTGTGAATCTATCCAAGCGATCAAGTTTCCGCTCAACAACATTGTCAGTCTTGTAAGATTCAAGGAATATGACATCTTTGGATACTAAAAACTTCTTATTGACTTCATCATAGATACAATATCCTTTGGAGGTATTGGAATACCCCAAGAAGATACATTTTCAACTTCTAGCACCAAGTTTATTTCTTTGTACCTTAGGTATTAAAGCATAACAGGTGGAACGAAAGACCCTGAAATGCTTTACCGAAGGAATGTGGCCATGCCACATTTCATAAGGAGTTTTGTTTTTGATTGAATTTGAAGGACACCTATTCTTTATGTACACAACACATAGAACTGCATCAACCCAAAGCATCAATTTTGCATTCTTAAAAAACATCCTAGAGCGAACCATATTTACAATTGTCCTGTTCATTATTTCGGCTACACTGTTCTGTTGGGGATTATAGGGCACAATTGTTTGATGTTTGATCCCCTGTTGGCGAAGATAGTTTTCAAATTTGTTTGAGGTGTATTCTTTTCCATTATCAGTGCGCATAGAGCCAATATGAGTTTGTGCATAATTTTCAATCCATGCATGAAAATTCTTGAATGTTTGAAAGACATTAGATTTGTTTTTCAATAAGTAAACCCAACACATTATGGTGTAATCATCAATAAATGTCATCAGATATTTACTTCCATTTGTAGAAGCAATAGGCATGGGGCCACATAAATCTGAATGAATAAGCTCAAGTTTTCTATGTGCTCTGGAATGTGAATCATGAAAGGACTGTTTGCTATGCTTTCCTAGAATACAAGCATCACATTGCTTAAGTTTCCCAGGAATTGTAGGAAATCTAGCAACACCATTTTTCTTCAACAATTGAAGGCTGTCACAGTTCAAGTGTCCAAATATAGCATGCCATAAAAGACTTGATGGGAATGTACCTTCATCATGATGTGAACTGAATGCAAAATTTTGTGCATGAGCACATGTACCTTGTAGCTTTAGGATTCTTCCTTCTTCTATTCCCTCCATGTCAAGTGAGCGATCTGATGCTTTTCTGACCTCAACCTTGCCATCAAACATGTGAATGGAGTGCCCTTACTAGTGGATATGGACAAGGACAACACGTTTCTCCTTAACTAAGGGAGGTATAGAACCTCATGTAGAAGATGATCTGGAAGACCATGCAACTTAAGCCTGATTATGCCAAGCCCTGATGGCTTGAGTTTAGATTTATCTGCGAAGTATACTGCTCCATCAACCTTGTCAGTGAATTTTTCAAAAAAATATTTTCTAAAAGTCATGTGACATGTTGCTCCCGAATCTAGCAACCAATGATTTCTCCAAGAAGTAAATGAAACATCAAACAAGTCTTCAGTTACTCCATTGTTACGATGTGCTACAACATAATGAGCAGATTCAGGTGCTTTACCTTTGCCTCTGTCATGATTTTTACCTTTTTCTTGCTTTCTTTGCCACTCAATTTTATCCCAAGGCAACTTACATGTAGATGCATCATGCCAATATTTATTGCAACGTATGCAATGAAGATCATATTTTTCAGTTTGATTTTGTCTACCTGTCCTACCTTTGAAATTCCTTTTTCCTCTTCATCTTCGGCCACCTCTTCCTCTGGAAGAATCTTGGGCATGATTCTTCTCTTTATGTGTGAAACATACAACCTCTTCAGAAGACAGAGGGACTGTCATCTTTCCAAAAGCCTTCTCTCTTTCTGCAAACTTTTTCTCAAGGGAATCAAAGGTGATTTTCATGAGGTTTCCACTTGCTGGCAACGAATCAAGGTAATATGAGTAAGTGGGACACAATGCCTTAACATAAGCTATGAGATGTATGTCAACTTCTACACCAGTATTCTTAATGTCATGCATGATAGATCTTACTTCTGATGCTAAAGCAAGAGGGTCATCATTTTTCAATTCTAAGGCTGAACAAGTTAATCATTAATTGAATAATTTCAAGTTCTGAATGTGAGTCATAGAGTTCTTTTAATTTTCTCAAGGATTCATAGGCATTTGAAAACTGTGTAATATGGCAACTCACCTCTTCATTTACTGAAGCTGCGATCAAGGCATAGGCCTTGCAATTCTTGTTTTCCCAAATGGCGATCTCCTTGTCTGAGGTGGGCTTTGTTAGTGGATTGTCTCCTTCTCCTTCACAAATTCCTCTCCACAACTCACTAAAAATGAGAGTGTGCTTGATTTTCTGAGACCATTCAGGATATTTGTCCTTGCCGGAGAGAACAACACGCACAATAGATATGAGAGAATGCATTGTGACTCTTGGATTTTTTTTTTTTGCTGGATGGAAAAATAACTCAATTTTGGTGTAAAATGTACTTTGCTGCAAAAAAACTCAATTATGGAGTGAAAATGCACTCAGCTGTAAAAAAAAAAAAACTAGTTCTGGATTTTTTTTTTCTTTTTTTCTTTTGTGTGTGGTGGTCAGACTTGGGGGAGGTGGGTTAGGGGGAGGTGAAAGTGGGGAGGGGAACTCGATGAGCATGATGGTGAGGGGGAGGGGCTGTAGTGAGGGGGACGAGGGACGAGGGAGAGTTTGCAGGAGGGGGAGAGAAGTGAGGGGGAGGGGGAGTGAGCGGGAGGAGGAGGGTCTGCGGCAACGAGGAGAGTGGTGAGGGGGAGGGGGAGTGAGAGGGCGGGGGAGAGAAGTGAGGGGTGAGGGTGAGTGAGAGGGAACAGGGAGGTGCGGGACTGCAGGGGAGTTGAGGGGAAGGTGAGGGGGACGGGAGAGTAAGCGGGAGGGGGAGAGGGGTGAGGGGGGAGGGGGAGTGACAGGAACATGAAGATGCATGGCTAAGGGGGAGTTGAGGGGAAGGTGAGGGGGACAGGGGAGCGAGAGGTGATAGATGGAGCGGAGTGTGCGAGAAGAATACAACAAATCAATAGGTAGCCCAGCTACAACATAATACAACAAATGAGCAAATCAGTAATTCTGGCAGGATTTTGGCTAAATGTACAGAGATGACAGCCTGCAAAAATTGCAGAGCCAATTTTGCAAAATGGAGGAGGGAGTTACAAGAGCAAGGAAGCCAAAAATGGACTTGGCTCTGATACCATGTCAGGCCAGGAGGTAACTCCACAAAAATAGAATATGAATTTGATGGAGGGTGTGCATGAATTTATACATGGAGGTGAGACTGTTGGGATTCATTTCCCAATGTCCCTTTGAATTCCTTATTTCATAATTTACACTATTATACAATTTCGCCCAATCCCTTACGATTAGGTGTCAACAATATCATAAATTGATTGGCTCTTTGAACTATTTGGTTAACACTAGACTTGATATTTGTTATGCTGTGAGCACAATGAGCCAATTTTTGGTTAAGCCCTATCATGTGCATTGGGTTGTAGTGAAACATATATTGAGATATCTATGTGGCACCATTGATTATGGTCTAAAATATGTTTATAATGGAGAATGTCAGCTGCATGTTTTTATTGATGTTGACTGGGATGGATGGACTGAAGATAGAAATAACACTTATGGTTTTTATTTTAGCTTGGTCTCTGCTATGATTTCATGGTCAAGTAAGAAACAAAATTCCGTTGCTCTAAGTATGGCTGAAGCATAGTATATAGCTACTTTTTCAACCTATTGTGAAGCTGTATGGCTTCGTAAGTTGTTTGCTAGTTTGTTTGATCACAAGCTGAATCGACCATTATATATTTTGATAATCAAAACTGTGTAAAACTTTATGAGAAACTATTTTTTCATGACAGGTCAAAGCACATTGAGATGAAGTATCATTACATCCAGAATATTGTCCAGAGAGGAGTTGTGAGGCTTGAATACACCCTTACTGATGAGCAAGTTGCTGATGTTTTGATAAAACCATTGGCCCAGATGCATTTTACTTATTTTGGAGAACAAATTGGAGTTGTTGAGAATCCCTCTCTTCTAGAGAGGGAGCACTGGTTGTATAACATCATGAGATTGACAATATTCCTTGGGCTTATTCGATAAACCATAGTTTATGTTTGGGAAGATTGTTCTGGTTACTGCTTTAGGTCATTGGGTTTGACCGAGAAGCCTCATGGTTGGGGAGGTTGGTTTTGAGGCTTGGAGTGATCCCTTAAGTCATTGTGTTCGATTGAGAGACCAATGGGTTTGGTCAGGGACATTGATTTTGAGTTCTCTTCCTTGAGTCATTGTTTTTGAATGAGATACCAAGTGGACTTGGTTGGGAAGATTGATTTTCGAGTATTCTCTTAGGTCATTGTGCTTGATTGAGAAACCATTGCATATGGTTGGAGATTTTGGAATCATTGATTTATCCCATGGTAAATTAGGTGATGACCTTGATGTCATTGGGTTTTGCCTTATGGGATGAGTTTGATGTTATGTATATTTATTTATGATGAGACTTGTACATCTGATATCTCCCTTAGGTTATCAGTGAGGGACCTTTGGATTGGTCAGGGAGATTTGTCTTGAGAAAGATAATGAAAAGTACCTCCCTAGCTAAAAGGGAGTGTTGAAAATAAATAGCTCTGGTCGATATTTTCATTGGCAAGAACAAAGGAGAAATTATGTGTTTTCATTTGCACAAGCCGACCCCACAACTTGAAGGGGTTTGACCCTATGGTCAAAACCCATCACCTAGCACACACATATATATTGGCATTCGATAGACATCATTTGGCATCTCACATCACTCATCCATTCGATTTGAAACAATAATATTTGCTCATGCGTGCGAGGAGAAGAAGAAGAAGATTTGTCTCTGCGTTGATCAACTATTTGACATTTGTTTGACCAATGTTGTCTTGGGATTTTCTACTGTTGTTTGATCGAGATTTTGACTGAACTTGGAGGCTTAAATTACCTGTAGATTGTTGACTACATTTGACAAATATTTTGACTCTATTTTGGGCCATTGAATGAAGATTTGACCACAAGTCAAACTCAATGCTTCAACCAAAATTTTTGAGATTACAGGATTGAATTTCGACCTTTGAGCAACTTCTCAGGCCAAAATTGGACCCTTTGTTGTAGACTTGGACTTTGACCAGTGCATTGAATTTTCTCTCTCATTTGACTGGTTTGAAATGGAATTAATTAAGGCCAAAGATTGGCATTTTGACTGGAATATATTGGTTTACATTTTGATGAATTAAACTCTCTTTCATAAGTAAATATTACTGGGTTTTCCCCTTAAGGGGTTTTGTCCCAATACATTTTGGTGTCTCTTGTCTCATTGTTTACTATGATCTCTATTTTTCTATTGAAGAAGTTATTGGTTTGAAATTTTCATGTGTAACTACTTAATGATTGGAATTCTCTAAAGAAGTCAAATTGTGTCAATGGAAGTATTTATCAATTTGAAATATTGTACTAGTCTTGATTGCACTAGAAAAAAACAAAAGGATGCGCTAACACCCTGGTTTTACTAGATCCAATTGGAAGGATGCTCCAACACCTTGGTTCTATTAGCTCTAACTAAAAGGATGTTTCAACACCCTAGTTTTATTAGCTCCAACTAGAAATATGTTCCAACACCTTAGTTTTATTAGCTTCATTTAAAAGGATGCTCCAACACCTTGGTTTTACCAACTCTGATTGGAAGGATGCTCTAACACTTTGTAAGCTCCAAATTGCCTTAACACCACCTTGCCACCCTGAATATTAGATAACATAATAGATTACGCTGCTTAGCTGCTACACTATTGGTGTCAATAACCTTGATGTCACTGAACTGCCTCTACCTTTGTCCAATAATCAATTTCTGTTATGCTTTCACAACATTGTCACAATAGTATAAACATTATCCCTGCAAACTTTGTAATCAATGTCACTCCAAATAAAATCACTTTAATAACTTCGAAAAGGTATGTCTCTGAGTTCCGATCTCAATGCTTCTTCTGATTTTCAATTTGGTTCAATATTGGCATAATAAACTCATCGTAACCAAACTAAATCATATTATAAGTTAAATTCTCTACAGAAGAGTTCTTTCTAGGCACTTTGTTGGATTTTGGCACCATTCACCATCATATGCTAGTTATGCGATATAATGGACCTTAAAAATCCAAAATTATAAAGTTTCAACCTTACCAACAAGGGCATCGAACCTAAGACCTCACATATACAATATATGACACTTTCCAATTAGGATACACAACATTGCTTGTAATAGAATTCACCCAAGACAAATATGTAATAACTAAAATGGATTAAATGTATAGGGAGTGGGTTTTAATTCCTTGACCAATGTCATCACGTTGAGGGGTTTTGTGGCCATATACCAACTAATCTTTCACCCCGACGTTGATCTAACATGGAAAATAATTAACGTGGACAATCATCAATTAGTTTGACTCTGATATATGTCATGATAACATTGAAGGCATATCATATATTGAAGCCTTCAAACCTTTGTCTTATGATGGCTAGGGTTGGCCCCACTTTTCATCCAACAAATAAGTTGACTGGAATTTGGAGAGATAACAACTCTCCTCACATTGGTTGTTGCTATTTCGGCTATCAATACATGGTTTTGGCTTTTAGCTCCACAAGTCCTCTGACAATGGTTACTTTTACGTAGAGTTCCCATAGATCCTCTAGGCGATCAATGCTGGGAACATGCTCATCAAATGATTGAGATCTCAATCTACATACATGGTACTCACAAATATGCCCTCTAGCACTCCGCAGATCAACAATTCATTCTCCATAGAAGTAATTCAACTTGGATTCTTCAAACCAATGATCCAACAACACATTTTCCCCCACGACCACTTTAACATTTACATATTTACACATACATTCTTATTTAACATGTACTTTATGCAAATGTATAAAAATATCTAAGTTTATGTTGAAATTTGATGACTAAAATTTTCCTGCAATCCCAAACTAGTTTTAATTTCATCTTATCACTCCCATTCAGTTAAATTCCCTTTCCCATAAAGATACATTCAACATATAGAATTTTGGAAATGAAATTTTCAAATTAAAATACATGAGACTATCAACACATGCTCAAAATAAATATGGACATAAACTGACGAGCAACACATAAAAAAACACACTTATTTTTGGTCAACTTAGACACAGACAAAACCCCTTCAATCTTCTGCAAGGAAAACCTATTAGAGAGCTCTTCAAATTTATTTATCTTTCAATTTTAGGAAAAATACATTTACAGACAAAACAAATTAACAAAGTACAACTTATCTCTTCAACCAAAAACTCCTTGAAAATTGTGCCCAATTTGCCTTGATTTCCATGCCCATTTGAAGTTGAAAATTATATAATGTGCAGATACAAATTGTACAGGCTGTACTATATGGATTTCTGTACTGTTGTACGGATTTTTTTCATATATATATATATATATATTGTTTCTCAAAAAAATTTCTCGAGCTGCGTGCAACTCACAACATTAAATGTTGTTCGTACTGTACATTCTGTTGTCTTCTATGCCTTGATTTCCATGCCTAACTTTGCATAGAAATCACTCCTTCAACTCGCTGCGACAAATTTCTCCTTCAAAACTTTTCTCTAGCCCTCAACATCCTTTCTCCAATCTGCTCATGAAGAATGAATGAATGAATGTAGTCTCCCTTTTCTTTTCCCACTTTTGTTTCCCTAAATGACTTTTGGGCAACCATAAGATCTAATCGCTCAGATTCACTTAGATCAAGGGATGAGAATAAATGTGCATTTAATTCTCACTTTCAATTTTTTAACTCGCCCATTAAATAAAGTACCCACATTGTACTTTATGTCTAAAGTCATTTTTCACTTTATAATTTAAGATTTACTTTACCACTACTAAAGTCACTTTCACTTTATAATTTAACATTGACTTTATCACTTATAAAGTCACAATTGGGAAAATAATTATTTTGGACACTTTTCCCTAGGTAGAGACTAACCCGTGGGAAACCAATTGTCCAAAGTACATTAAAAATCAACACTCCCTCTTACCTAGGAAAGTGTTTCTCACCACACCCATCTTGTCCCTGAAATGGACATGCTTGCCTCTTGGTAAGGACTTCATGAGAACATCGACCACCTGCTCATCTTTTGATATATACTCCAACTTAACTGCCCCCTTCTGAACATAGTGCCTACTGAAATGATATTTGATGTCAATGTGTTTTGACTTGTCATGAAACACTGGATTCTCCGTGAGTTTAATGCCACTCTGATTATCACAATGAATAACCATCGGTCTCAACTCTTGATCAAATAGGCCATACAACAACTTGGGAAGCCAAATGGCCTCACAACTAGCCTGACTAGAGGCCATATACTCAGCCTCAGAAGAGATCAAAGCAACTAGCTTTTGCTTTCAACTAAACCACGACACAACTATCAAACCTAATCCGAAGCAACACCTTGAAGTGCTTTTCCTGTCAGAAGCACACCCTGCCCAATCTAAATTTGTGTAACCTGGCAACCTCATTCCATATCCCCGCTTATAGTCCAAACCATAATCAACAGTCCCCTGCACGTAGCAAAGAATGTCCTTTGCAGCTACCTAGTGCACCCTCCTGGGCTCAACCATGAACTGGCTAAGTGTGTTCACTACAAAGCATATATCTGGCCTAGTGTTGAATAGATACCTAAAGGACCCAATATGCTACCTATACAATGTGGGATCCACCAAACTAGAATCTGAAGCATGAAGCTTCTTCCAGTTGGTGATCATAGGTGTAGACATGGGTCTACAATCTTCCATTTGAAATATGCTCAACACATCAACATCATACTGCCCCTACCCTAGAAAGATATACCCCTCCTCCTACCATACCTCAAGTCCCAAAAAGTAATGCATCAACCCAATGTCCTTCATCTCGAACTCCATAGCAAGATCCTCCTTGCAACCACTAATTAGTCTCTCTGCCCCAATAATGAACATGTCATCAACATATAGCACAATAATGAGTAGATCATCCCCTACAACAATGTAGTATAGGTTCGGATCTGCATCACTCTTCGTGAAAACCATCTGCTGCAAATAAGTATCAATTCTTGAATACCAAGCTCTCGGAGCTTGCTTAAGTCTGTAGAGTGCTCACCTCAACCGACATACATGGGTCTCCCGCCCAAGTACCTCAATGCCTTGTGGCTGCTCAGCATACACCTCATCATCTATCACTCCATTAAGAAATCTGATCCTCACATCCATCTCATGGATCTGCCAACCCATCTTTGCAACAATAGAAATAAGGGACTAGATATAAGTGTACCGAGCTACGAGAGCGAAGGTCTCATCATATTCAACTCCCTTTATCTATGAGAACCATCTAGCCACAAACCTCACCTTGAACTTCTCAATGCTGCCATCCGTAGCATGCTTGATCTTGTAGAGCCACCTGGAAGTCACAACTGACTTTCCCTCAGGCCTAGGCACCACCTCCCAGACATTGTTCTTAATGATAGAGGCATACTCCTCCACCATAGCCTCTCTCCATACCTCCTGGTTGGCAGCCTCCTCATAGCTAGTAGGCTCAGAGTCAACAATGCTGGTAGCCTTGGCTACATAACTAAAACACCACTCCGGTGGCACACTCTCCCTATTCACCCTCTTCAGAGGACCAACGAACTTTGCTTCCTTCAAAGTTTCTTGAAGCCACTTAGGCGTCCTCTTCCCTGAAGAAGATTCGCCATAGGGAACCTCATCCTCTGCCCCCCAATCTAGTGAACTTGAAGGTCTGCCAACTGACCCTAGTGTGCCTACACCAACACCTGTCCTCGAAGAACCTGTACCGGCACTTGTGCCTGTGTCAGCTGAAGTGCCATGTGAACTCTGTACCAATGGACTCCCTATAGAAGTTCTCGGTGAACTTGCCACTGGTGCCCCAGATGTCACTAACACTAAAGTACCTCGTGTACCAGTCGATCAAGAACCCTAAGGTCCTACTCCCTGTACCTTACCTCCTTGCTGATTTGAAGTATGTGACTCTCTCTCATCATACTTCCATGATCTACGATAGGCCCTCTCCTCCTCGAACTTCACATCCCTCCTAATCACCACTCTTAGTTTAGAAGGAATGAAGATCTGATAGGCCTTCGAAGTCTCGCTGTAACCCATAAAGATACCCTTCTCTGCCATGGGTTCCAGCTTCATTGTTTGCTCCTTGGGGATATAAGAATATGTGAGACATCCAAAGATACGAAGATATCCTACATGAGGCTTCTCTCAAGTGAAAGCCTCCTCCAGAGTCATATTCCCCAATACTCTGTGAGGACTCCTGTAGAAATTTGATAATTCAACCTCGGTTTTCAATTTCTCCTTATTTCTCCCATAAAGTTAAATGCCCATTCCCATAGCCATACATTCAACAAGCTAGAAAAAATAAATATTTTTTGAAAACACAAATTCTGGAAATTTCACAGTGCTGAAATGCAGAAATAAAAACTTAGGAAAATAAATCAGCCACACAGAAAATAGACACGCTGATTTTTGGTCAACTTGACCCTGGAAAAACCCCCTACAACTCTTGGGGAAAACCAGTTCGAAATCTTCTTCTTATTTCTGGAAAATGCTTTTACAGAGAAGTGAAATGTACATGAAAAAATTCCAGCAAACAAAGTACAGACTTATCTTGTTTTCCGTGCTTGCCTCCGCCTTGGAAAACGTGCCAAAACAACAAAAAGTTCAAAACAAAAATTTATTACAACATATAACAGCCTTGGAAATCGTGCCCAGTACTTAATTGCATGGCATTATGGACTATACGGAAAATTACAACAATGCTGCTTCCTCGAAATTCGTGCTAGCTGCCTCAAAACTATGCCCAGCCACCTTGGAATCTGTGCCTTTAGCTGGCTGTACCTTCACCTCGATTTCTTTGCTGTTCCTCTCCTTGAAAATTGTGCCTCAAGCTGCTGTACAGACTGTTGCCTCGAAAATTATGTTGCTGTACAGACTCGCTTCCTCGAAAATAGTGCAGCCTCTTGCTGCCTCGAAAAATGTGCAGCCTCTTGCTGCTTTACGGACTGCTGAACTCTTCCTCTCCTTCATCTTCTCAAGCTCAGAAATTCTCCAGCTCTCTCCTTTTCCTTCTCTCAATCTGCACATGAAAGAATGAATGACCTTTTGCCTCCTTTTCCTCCTTTAACCTAACCCTAAGTGACTTTTGGGGAATCCCTAAATCCAATGGTTGAGATAGCTTTAGATCTAGGGCTGACAATAAATGCCCATTTAAATCTCACTTTCTATTTTTTAATTCACCCCACTTTAATAAAGACCCACTCAGTCATTTATTTCCAAAGTCACTTTTCACTTTCTAATTTCACATTGACTTTATTAAAGTCACTTTAAAATTAGACTTAGTAACTTTATCACTTAAAGTCACTTTTAAATTAGATTTGACTTTATAACTTTATAAAGTCACTTTGGGAGAAAAATTAAATTCTTTTGGACACTTTTCCCTAGGCCAAAGATCAAAGCCTTAGGAAACCACCTGTCCTCCGGTACCAAATTTCAACACTCCCTCTTACCGAGGAAGGTGTTCCTCACCACACCCATCTTGTCTCTGAAGTAGACATGCTTGCCCCGTGGTAAGGCTTTGGTGAGAATATCTGCAACCTGCTCATCAGTGGGAATATACTCAAGCTTCACAGCTCCCTTCTGAACATAGTCTCTGATGAAATGATATTTGATCCCGATATGCTTTGACTTGTCATGAAATACTGGATTCTTCGTGAGTTTAATGCAACTCTGATTATCACAGTAAATCACTGAAGGTCTCAACGGCTGACCAAATAAGCCAAACAACATCTTGCGAAGCCAGATGGCCTCACAACTAGCTAGACTAGCTGCCATGTACTCTGCTTCCGCTGAAGTCAATGCTACTGACTGTTGATTTTGGCTGAACCATGACACCACTGCCGAACCCAACCCAAAACAACACCCTGAAGTGCTCTTCCTATCGGAAGCACAACCTGCCCAATCACAATCAGTGTAACCTGCCAATCTCACTCCATCTCCCTGACTATAATCTAGACCATAATCCACTGTCCCCTGCAAGTACCACAAAATGTGTTTTGCAGCAACCCAGTGAACCCTCCTGGGCTCAGACATGAACTGGCTCATCGTTTTGACTGCAAAACATATATATGTTCTAGTGTTGACCAAATACATCAAGGAACCAATCAGTTGTCTATACAATGTGGGATCCACCAACTCGGAATCTAAAGCGTGAAGCTTCTTCCAGTTGGTGATCATCGATGTCGACATGGGTATACAATCCTCCATGTGGAATCTGCCAAGGATGTCCACAATATACTTCCCCTGTCCCAAGAAGAAGTGCCCCTCCACTTGCCACACCTCCAAACCCAAAAATTAATGCATCAAGCCAATGTCCTTCATCTCAAACTCCGACACAATATCTTCTTGCAGTGCTCTATGAGTCTCTTTGCACCCATAATGACCAAGTCATCCACATACAACACCAGAATGTGAGCCTCCTCACCTATCACAATAAAGTAAAGGTTCATATACGCATCACTCTTTGTGAAACCCATTTCCTGTAAGTATGTATCTATCCTGGAGTACCAAGCTCTGGGAGCTTGCTTCAGGCCATAAAGGGCCTTCTTCAGTCTGCACACATGGGACTCCTTCCCATCCACCTCAAAGCCCTGTGGC
This sequence comes from Pinus albicaulis, assembly GCA_034641835.2. Taxonomy (NCBI): domain Eukaryota; kingdom Viridiplantae; phylum Streptophyta; class Pinopsida; order Pinales; family Pinaceae; genus Pinus; species Pinus albicaulis. The sequence goes on from CM076580.1 coordinate 5,523,764, forward strand.
TGCTCAATGTACATCTCCTCTTGTATGAAGCCATTGAGAAATGCAGTCTTCACATCCATCTGGTGGATCTTCCAACCCATTTCTCTACTATCGATATGATGGAGCTAATCGAAGTATTTCGAGCCACGGGGGCGAAGGTCTCCTCATAATCAACTCCCTCTACCTGGGAGAACTCTCTAGCCACAAACCTTGTTTTGAATTTCTCAATGCTGCCATCTGCAACATGCTTTACCTTGTAAAGAATACTCCTCCTACATGGCCTCTCTCCAGACCTGTTGGCTAGCTACCTCCTCATAGCTAGAAGGCTCAGAGTCAATGATGTTGGCAACCATTGCCATATAGCTACAAAACCTCTCAAGTGGTCCACTCTCTCTGACCGACCTCTTAGGACCATCAATAGATGTGGCCTCTCTCAAGGTATCCTGAAGCCACTTGGGCTTCCTCTTCCCTGAGCACACTTCTCCCACTGGAGAATGAAACTCCTCCTCATTATCAGGAGCCTAAACTCCTGACTGTCTGTTTGCTGTCCTCCTGCCTGAACCTGAACCTGTAGACACTGAAGTACCATGTGAACTTTCCATCAGTGGACTCCCTAGTGAACTGCTCTGCGGACTGCTCTGCATGCTGCCCGAAGCACCACCCCTCTGACTCTGTGAGCCACTGCTCACTGACGGCCCTGACACCGTAATCGATGTACCTCCTGATCCCTGCCCACTAGATCCCTATGCCTGACTCAGCTGCTTCTGAGGGTCTGGCTGATTCAGATACTCTATCTCCCGTGACCTCCTGAAAGCCCTATCCTCCTCGAACTTCACATCCCGCCTGACAAAAACTCTCCTCTATGCAGGAATATAAATCTGAAAGGCCGTCGAGGTCTCACTGTAGCCCACAAAGACACCTTTCTCTACAGTGGGCTCTAGCTTGGTCCTCTTCTCCTTGGGTACGTAGGAGTATGCAATACACCCAAAGATACGAAAATGATCAATATCAGGCTTCTTCCTAGAAAAAGCCTCCTCCGGAGTCACATGCCCCAAGGCACGATGCAGACTCTTGTTCTGCATATATACAACAGTGTTGTAGGCCTCTGCCCACAAAAACAATGGTAACCCTTGATCATGTAACATGGCTTTGGCAGCCCCAACGATGGATCTGTTCTTCCTCTCCACAACCCCGTTTTGCTGGGGGTTGTAAGGAACTGTAAACTCCCTCCTAATGCCTGCCTCCGCACAATAGTCAACAAAATCACCGTGGGTGTACCCTCCTCCATTGTCCGACCTCAGGGACTTGATCTTTCAACCTGTCTGAGACTCCACAAGAGCTCTGAACTCTTGAAACCACTTGAAGACCTCTCTCTTGGTCTTTAAGAAATAAATCCAGGTCCTCCTAGAGTGATCATCAATGAATAAAACATAATACTCATATCCACTCAAGGAAACATGAGACATCTGACCGCTCACATTGGAATGAATCAAATCAAGAATCCCAGTCAATCTGCTGTCACTGCTAGGAAAAGGGGATTTGGCAAACTTTCCCATAGCACATCTTTTGCATTTATCAAAGTGATCAGTACTGAAATCTGGCACACCTGTAGTGATCTCCTGCAATGTCCTCAAGGCTCCATGATACATGTGCCCCATCCTGCGGTGCCAAATCTCGCACAACTTTGAACTGCTAGCTCTGCTATCGGTACTACTGCTCAATGCCAAAAGGGGCTGAAATGCAAACTTGTACACCTTTGCATGGCATACACCAATCACTCTAGTTGAATCAGCTGGAGCGCCCCTGTCCTCTCTTGAACAATATCTCATATCCTTTGTCCTCTAATGCTGGGACGGATATGAGGTTCTTCCTCATCCCTGGCACATATAGAACATTTGACACCTTCAAGGGAGGTTTGGGTTCCTTGTTAAATGTCAATGTCCCCACACCGACTGCCATAACAACGCTGCCATCTCCGAGTACTACCTCTATATCAGTGCCACTCTCTAAAAGCTCTGAGAAGTACTCATAGACTCCTGTCATATGACGTGAAGCCCCACTATCAACATACCAGATACCTGAAGATGCTCTGCTAGTGGAGGGAAATGCACACTCCCTCTCAACCTCCGTGGCAGGTGATCCTGCACTAGTGGACTCACAAGCAATGAACCCAAACTCCCGGTCAAAGCTATCCGTAAAGTCCTCTATCTCTACTAATGCTGCCATACTCTGGTTCTTCCCCTTCTTCTTCTCCGGACACACAAATGCATAGTGTCCCATCTTTTGACAATTCCAACACTTCACCTTGGAATAGTCCTTCCGCGTGTTCCCCTGTTTACCTTTACCTTTTCCTTTGCCCCCACCAAAAGTTGTCGAAGCTTGCTTATTTCCCTTGCCTTTATTGCCTCCTACCAATAGTGCTACATCCTCATTCTGCTCAACTGGTTTGGCTGCCCCGAGTTGGCTCTTTCTAATTTCTGTCTGTATGCAATCTCCCAGAACCTCTCCCAAGAGGGAAGGGTCTCACGTGCACAAACCCCATCAGCAAAGTTCAGCCATGAACTGAGAAGGCCATTCACTGCAATCTGCACCAACTCAATGGGAGGAATGACCTCTCCAACTGCTGCCAATGCATCTCTCACATTAGTAATCTTTGTGAGATATCCAATTGCAGTATCAGTCTTACCCATCTTAATGGTCTTCAACTTCTCCCTTAGGACCATTTTCCTGTTCTCATTGGTACTCTGGTAGAGATTGGTCAATGCTGTCCACATCTCATGAGCATATCTCTTTCCTCTCACATGAGGAATGCAATGGTTTTTGATTCCATCCAGAATCAGTCTCTTACCCTTGTTATTCTTTTTAATAGAGGCTGCCAACTGAACAACATCAGTAGACACATTAACAAGGTTTTGTGCATTATGCACCATGATATCCTAGACTTCTACCTCCTCAAAGATGCTTTGCATTATCTCATTCCATACACTATAGTTACTATGCCCATCCAACCTATCCTCCACCCTCAAGCCCAAAGACATGCTTGGTGTCCTAATAAACTGAAAATAACACTACGGTAGTAAAGAAACTGATTTTTATGTGAAAAATCAGCTTGCGGTAATTTTTCTTCTTGCTGTCCCAAACTGCACTTTTCAGCAAAATACCTCTGATACCATGTAGAAATTTGATAACACAACCCCAGTTTTCAGTTTCTCCTTATTTCTCCCATAAAGTTAAATGTCCATTCCCATAGCCATACATTCAACAAGTTGGAAAAAATAAATATTTTCTGAAAACACAAATTCTGGAAATTTCACAGTGCTGAAATGCAAAAATAAAAACTCAGAAAAATAAATCAGCCACACACAGAAAATAGACACGCTAATTTTTGGTCAACTTGACCTTGGAAAAACCCCCTACAACTCTTGGGTAAAACCAGTTCGAAAGCTTCTTCTTATTTCTGGAAAATGCTTTTACAGAGAAGTGAAATGTACAGGAAAAAATTCTAGCAAACAAAGTACAAACTTATCTTGTTTTCCGTGCTTGCCTCCGCCTTGGAAAACATGCCAAAACAGCAAAAAATTAAAAACATAAATTTATTACAGCATTTAATAGCCTTGAAAATCATGCCTAGTACTTAGCTGCACGACCGTACGGACTGTATGCAATGTATGGAAAAGTACAACAAAGTATCTTCCTCGAAATCCGTGGTAGCTGCCTGAAAAACTGTGCCCAGCCACCTTGGAATTTGTGCCTTTAGCTGGCTGTACCTTCACCTCAATTTCTATGTTGTCCCTCTCCTTGAAAACCATACCTCAAGTTGCTGTACAGACTACTGTCTCGAAAACTGTGCTGCTGTATGAACTTGCTGCCTCGAAAGTCACTTTAGGAGACCTTAAAAGGAGGCAAAGACTTAGTAAATTTATCACTTAAAGTCACTTTTAAATTAGATTTGACTTTAAAACTTTATAAAGTCACTTTAGGAGAAAAATTAAATTCTTTTGGACACTTTTCCCTAGGCCAAATATCAAAGCCTTAGGGAACCACCTGTCCTCCGGTAACCAAATTTCAACAACTCCTGTTCTGAAGATAAACAACAGTATTACAGGCCTCATCCCACAAAAAACAAAGGCAACCCCTGATCATGAATCATCGCTCTAGCAGCCCCAACAATAGCTCTATTTTTCCTTTCAGACACCCCATTCTGCTGGGGGTTGTAAGGAACCGTGAACTCTCTCCTAATGACCTACTATGCACAGAAGTCAGAAAACCCACCATCGGTGTACTCACCACCATTGTTTGACCTCAAGACCCGAATCTTCCTACCTGTCTGCTTCTCCACAAGAGATTTGAACTCTTTAAAGCGACTGAAGACCTCACCCTTGGTCTTCGAGAAATATATCCAAGTCCTCCTAGAGTAGTCATCAATGAATATAACGTAATACTCATAACCACCCAAAGATACATGAGACATACGACCACTAACCTCAGTATGAATCAAGTCTAGTATACCTGTAGATCTTTTGTTGCTCACTAGGAATGGTACACCCTTTGCAGACCCCAAAGCACACCCTCTGCAGACCTCATAACATACCCTCTGCAAACCTCATAATGCTCGATACTGAAATCAGGAACTCGAGTAGTGATCTCCCTCAGAACTCTCAAAGCTCCATGATGCATATGTGCCATCCTCCAGTGCCATAATTTGCACACGTCTCTATTGTTGGTGGTACTAGTGTGAGTGCTACCAGATGTGCTACTCACCAATGATCCTTCTGACTGTAAACTGAACCTGTATAGTTTCCCAGAGCGGGCTCCAATCACTTTGGCCGAAGTGATGGAAGCTCCCTTGGGATGCATCAACACATGCCCTCTTGAGAAAGTGACGTCAAACCCCTCTCCTCCATAGCAGACACTGAAATCAAGTTTTTCTTCATCCCAAGAACATACAAAACATCCATGACCTTTAAAGGAGGCAAAGAGTCCCTCTCAAAGGTCACAGTCCCCACACCAACAACTCTCACAGTGCGGTTATCTCCTAGTACAATATCAATATCAAGTGCTCTCTCTACAAGCTATGAAAAGAACTCCCGGTCCCCCTGTCATATGGCGAGAAGCCTCGTTGTCTATGTACCACACATCGGATGATGTACTCCTACTAGATTTAGAAGTAATCAATGCAAAGTCCATGTCAAACTATGAAGAAAACTGCTCCAACTCTGCTGAAGCTGTATTACCCTTCTTCCCCTTGATTTTCCTCTCAGGACACGTAGCAGCATATCCGTATCTTTCTTCTTCTTCTTCTCCTTTCCCTTAGCCCCATTGGATGAGGCCCCTTTCTTGGCCTTCCCTTTTTTTGTAATGAATAAATAATGTGTAATGAATAAATAATGTAGATAAATGATAATTAGTTAATTAGTAATTCGGCTGAAAGGTCACGTCTGATAAGACATGACCTTTCGTGAAGAGGCACCTGCGTGGGTATATAAGCAGGCCTCATTTGTAACATTCAAATCAATTCATATTTATCATCTTTCTAATATAATATTTGTATCCTCATGGATATTTGGATATTTCAAGTCTTCTGGAATATTTAGTTTGAGAAGGAACTTTGTTCGCTTCATTTGGTATCAGAGGTGTTCGATCGTCTGGCTACTCACTGTTGCACAGGGCCACGCTCTCTGATCCTGGTCCTTGACCGAAAATTCGTCAACTTTGTTGCCGTTGAAGCGTTTTGCTACACATTTCGAGTTTCTCCATTTTTGCCAGTAGGCCTTTGGCCATAAGAGAAGAAATATTAAAAAGGAAGAAGAGAAAAGTCAAAATATATTTAAAAAAAAAAGAAATAAGTAAAAAAAAAGGGGACGTTAAAAAAAAAAAATTTCAAAAAGTCAAAACAAAAATAAAAAAATAAAAAAAATAAAAACAAAAAAAGAGAGATATACGTACATGTGAAGTAAAAGTAAAATTTAAAAAGGAAGAGTAATTGCTCGTGGTTTACAAGCTCATAGTTTTTGGGCCCATGGTATTAAAAACCCATTTCCCCTTTTCAAAACAACGTGCCTTTTCAAAACAAAGTGACTTTTCAAAAGGCACGTGACTTTTCAAGGTTAACAATCTTTTCCCCCATAATTATATATATATATATAATTCAAATAATAAAATAATAATAATAATAATTATTATTATTATTTAAAAATATATATATATATATATATAATAGAAATTATTATTATTAGTTTAATTAATTAATTAATATTTAATTAATTAATTAAAAAAAAGTAGAAGAAAAAAAAGAGTATCTTGAAGTTATTAAAGATTTATAATCAAGGAAGTTTATAAGTTTAAAAGAGTGAATTTGAAGAATATTTATCTCAACAAGCAAAATGACATCTAATACAAAAATGGAGTCAGGACGATTTTTAGAATTAGAAACGCTACCTATCGACCCTAAAGCGCTACTTAAAATTAAAGGAAGTATCGCAGGGAAAGATGTCACTATTGCTATATCACCCGCAGAAGAGAAAAATTATATAAACCCTAAAATTGCCAACCGGTTGGTGATTCCTGAGTCAAATATAATCGAAAAATTAGATGTTTTTGACAAGAAAAAATACGACATAAAAAATCTACAACTAAACATTGGGGATTATACTTTTATCTCTCAATTTACCATGAAAACCTTACTTTTGGATAATAGTGATATTGTGTTGGGTTCACCATGGATGGAAACCTTAGGTTCAGTTATCCTAAATACGAAAAAGAAATTTTTGACATTCACCTACAAAAAGAAGAAGATAACGCTACAAGACGTTAACTTGAAGCCAAATTCCGTGACGCCTAAAGACGTACAAGAAATTTCGCAGGTAATTTCTCAAGAAGGTAAAAAGGTGATACAAAATATGCAAAAGGAAATCGACAAAATCACAACTAATAAGAATGAAGAAGTTGCTCGCCTCAAGGACCACAAAGACAAATTACTAACGCAAATTAAGAAGTTGAAGAGAGACAAGAAGTCCTTAGAAAACAAGGTGCAACAACTTGTCGAAAATAAAGCGTCGAATTTAGAAATCCGAGTTGAAGAGAAGGAAACTGGTACTAATGCAGTAAATGTCATAACTCAAGAAGAAGACAAGCAAGTTGCAAAAGATGCAAACTTAGAAGTTGTAGTTCCGGCGATGAACATTTCAAGTGAAAGTTATGTAACCAGCTCAATAACATCATCGCCAAAAGAAAATCAAAACATCACAACACAACTAAGAGTGGAAAGTCAAACCAAAAAAGTTCCCTATCGACATCCAAATCACGGGAGCAGACAACTCGATCAAGCTATGTCTTCAGAACAGAAACAAGTTGATATTCCGAAGAATACTAATATCAGTGCAATCCGCTCAAGTGATAATTCAGCACAAGTTTCAAGTCGCCGCGAGATTCCACAGGAAATTGATTTAGGATGGTCTGATCCATTCTCAGTGCGACAATTTTGTTTGTCACTTAGAGGATCATATCAACTTGTGTCGACAAGGATGACTGCCCCGAGACGAAAAGATGTTCGTAACAGGAAAAGAAATCGAGGCCTTTCATCAACAAGCTTTGAGGACAAAGCTTTTTGAGGGGGAGGCAATGTAATGAATAAATAATGTAGATAAATGATGTAGATAAATGATAATTAGTTAATTAGTAATTAGGCTGAAAGGTCACGTCTGATAAGACATGACCTTTCGTGAAGAGGCACCTGCGTGGGTATATAAGCAGGCCTCATTTGTAACATTCAATCAATTCATATTCATCATCTTTCTAATATAATATTTGTATCCTCATGGATATTCGGATATTTCAAGTCTTTTGGAATATTTAGTTTGAGAAGGAACTTTGTTCGCTTCATTTTTCTTCCCTCTGGGTTTCAAGGCTACATCCTCCTCATCTGCTATCTTCAACCCACCACTGCTCGTATTTCGTATCTCATGCTGCACACAATCATCCCAGAATCTGTCCCAATTGGGAAGATTCTCCCTAGAGGTAACAATATCTCCAAAGACCTCCCAAGACTTAGGAAACCTCACTATAACTATCTTGACTAACTCAGCGGGTGCAACTGCCTCACCAATAGTAGTCAAATCATCACATACCTGTTTGACCCAGACAAGATAATGAACTACACTTTCAAACTTTGTCATCCTAATGTTCTTCAATCGTTCTTTGAGTACCATATTCCTACTCTCATTGATAATATGATAGAGAGTGGTTAGAGTTGTCCACGTCTGATATGCATGTGTTTCCTCTCACATGAGGAACCACATGATCCTTTAGACTGTGCATCAAAATCCCTTTTGCCTTTGCATTATTTTTTGTGAATTCAACAAGTTCATCTGCAGCAATAGGAGGTACAATCTCTTGCCGTACTATGTCCCAAACAACTGCCTCCTCAAACACTGTCTGAATGCTATGCTATCCTTCCAAACGATATAGTTGGATATCCCATGTAGTCTGTCCTAAATCCTTAAGAACATGGGCATGATTGCTGTCCAAAATTTGCAAACCCAAGAAAATGGATAAATGAACTTTCCAGCACACCTTGCTGTCCGAAAAGTTCAGTCTGTGTGAAATTTCACCTTGCTGTCCCAAAATATCAGTTTGTTGTCCAAACCACTATTTGTTGTACCAAACTACTGTCTATTATTCAAACTGCAATTTTCAGCCTGTAGCTCTGATACCATGTTGAAATTTGATGACTAAAAGTTTCCTGCAATCCCAACCTAGTTTTAATTTCACCTTATCGCTTCCATTCAGTTAAATTTCCTTTTCCATAAACATACATTCAACATATAGAATTCTAGAAGTGAAATTTTCAGATTAAAACACATGGGAATGTCAACACATGTTGAAAATAAATATGGACATAAACACACTAGCAACACATAAAAATTTACACACAAATTTTGTCAACTTAAACCTAGGCAAAACCCCTTCAACCTTCTCTGGGGAAAACCTTTTAGAGAGCTCTTCAAATTTATTTATCTTTCAAGTTCAGGAAAAACACAATTGCAGACAAAACAAAACAACAAAGTACAACTTATCTCTTCAACCCAAAACTCCTTGAAAACTGTGCCAACTTTGGCTCGATTTCCATGCCCACTTGAAGCTGAAAATACGTACTATACAGACTGTACTGTACGGATTTCATACGAACTGTACTGATTTCTGTACTGCTGTACAAAATGTACAAATTTATTTTTCATTTTTTTTTCAAAAACTTCTCTTGAATTGCGTGCATCTCACAACATTAAATTTTGTTCGCACTGTACCTTCTGCTGTCTTCTATGCCTTGATTTCTGTGCCCAGCTTTGCCCAGAAATTACTCCTTCAACTTGCTGCAACAAATGTCTCATTTAGAACTTTTCTCCAACTCTCAGCCTCCTTGCTCTAATCTGCTCATGAAGAATGAATGAATGAATGAATGCAGTCTCCCTTTTATTCTCCCGCTTTTGTTTCCCTAAATGACTTTTGGGCAACCTTAAGATCTAATGGCTCAGATTCATTTAGATCAAGGGATGAGAATAAATATGCATTTAATTCTCACTTTCTATTTTTTAACTCACCCATTAAATAAAGTACCCACATTGTACTTTATGTCTAAAGTCACTTTTCCCTTTATAATTTAACATTGACTTTACCACTTATAAAGTCACTTTCACTTTTTAAATTTACACTTGGGAAAATAATTATTTTGGACACTTTTCCCTAGGTAGAGACTAACACATGGGAAACCACTTGTCCAAGGTACATTAAAAATTAATAGTTTATTGTGCCCTACACTAATCTTATTTAGATTGGTAGAAGCCCTCTCATCACCATCATGTGCTCTCTCAAAATTTCTGACGAGGGATGGTCACATAGAATCTTCGAGCAATGGTATAAGTTTCAATGGAAGTAAGATGCACCCTCTGTTATTAATTACATCATCACGATGTCACTCATTCAACAATCATATATCATTGAGTAAGCACTCTATCTATTTGAACACACAATTTCCCCCTTGGAATTTTCACACCTCATTGCCAATGATTCATACTACAATCATGCACACATCGAACTGACCAATATTATTACATATCAACCATATCTATATCACACTAGAGTGATCAATAACATATTGATAGCATTCTATTATGTCTTTGGAGACTAAATCAAAATGAAAACTTGCGACTCTTGTACCAGAAAAAAAAGAATCGATCACAATGGATGTCTTCTTTGCCTTAGGAGATTTGCTTCAGGTTTGCGATTTCATCTCAAAGCAACCTCATCGTCTTTATATTTTTATTTTATAATGAAAGTTACATTCCACAAGGGCTCATGATTCCCTATTTATAGATATGTAAAGGGGGACAAGAGGAATAATGACCTGATCATAAAGAATTTAAATCTACAAAGAATAATTTAATTATGGAGCCGACTTGAGACCTCCTTTTGAATCCAAATTTGTAACATAAATATTCCTCTTTTTTAGGATTGAATTGGTCCATATAAACACCATTTAATTTTACAAAATTTTAATGCCAAAATGGAATCAATCAAATAAATGCCTTATACCATTCATTTGGGCATCATGACCACACTTTCGGGGTATCATCTTTGAAGGAGCACATCTCCTCAGACATAAGGAGTTATGTGGCATGCCACCTATTGTTAAAAATGACACGACAAGATCTATCATTCTATGATGGTATTGCTTGAAATTTCATTGGTATTTCCATTCAAATTTCTCATCAAATGCAGAGCATCATGACCACACCACAAGGGCTTCTAAACATTTTAGCTTTCTTCTCTTCCTTCCAGGGCTTCTTTTCCATTGAGGCTTCCAATTGATGCAATCCATCGATGTATATTAAGAGCATTCAAAGATTGATGTTAGCATCAATGGAAACACCATTTCAACAATTCATGTAGAAACTTTGGACATAAAGTAATTCGCTGTAAAACCAATGCGAGAAACAACTATACAAGAAACATAAATGATTATGGATATAGAAAGAATGCCCATAGAACTGGAAACACTCATGAATTTGTTAACTAGTCCATTTAGTCCACTTATGGATCAGAACATTGTATGTTGCAAATGAAATAACCTTAGTCACAAGGCACAAGATTGTAGAAATATAAAATAAGTTGCTATTATCATAAAGAAGGAGAAACCAACCACAATATGGGAAAAGAAAAGGAAGATTGTAGAGTAGAAATTGATTGCTGAAAATACAGAAGATGAATGGTACATAGGTCGTGGGTACTCAACACACTTGATTGGGGATCAAAATAAATTCATTAATTTGGAAAAAGGAAAAAGTGTCAATGTTGCATTTGGAAATGACTCTTCTGTCAAGATACTTGGAAAGGGTGTAGTAAGTCTTGTAAGTGAAAATGTAAAAGCAATAAATGTATTATTGGTTGAAAATTTGGAACATAATCTTCTTAGTGATAGCAAAACATGTGATCAGGGATACAATCTCATGTTTGATGCCTGAAGATGTGAAATCAAAGAAGAAGACTCAGGAAGATTGGTTGCAACAACAACAAGAATATCAAATAACATATACATCCTAGACAAAAAGGAGAGAAAGAAGATTAAAGCCACACAAAAGAGCAATAAGGATAATAAGAAAGGATAAGAAGGCAAAAAAATAAAGGCGAAGGACTATTGAGCGCCATAAGTTCAGAAGGAGCAACTTGGAAGAGAAGGATCACCCTGTGCCATTAATGTCAAAGGGGGAGAGAAAGACCATCAAGCATGGAGATAGGGGGAGTATATTGGTTGCCATCAATGGCAAGGGGAGATTTTTGAAAGAAGTTGTTATTAATGTCAAAGGATATCACAGAAAAATAGAATTTGATAGCCTTTTTTTGAATGGATTTTACTCCATTCACTTAGCTCAAATGGAAGCATAACATAGATGGTTGGGAAGCTTATTCTGAAGCCTATACCCCTGTATATTGCACTTTCTCTAACTCCTTGATTTTTGAAGTTTATTAATTATGTTGCCTTTCGAAAATCGGTCCCAACCAGTGATAATTTAGACTCTCATTGATGGTTTAGACCTTGAAGAGAACTATATATAGGCATGATGTTATGAAACCAGCTCCAAAAATAGAAGAGAAGAGAGATCAATGCCTTAGAAATAAGCCACTTCGAGGGGGCAACCTCCTTTACATTACATAAATGAACAATTCTTGGATGATTCAAATGACCAAAACCACCTTTCTATATATAGGAGTCCATGGGGCTACAATGTAATCCTAGCCGACCTAACAATACTAATGTAAGGGCACAATAATAACAATATGGGGGTTACAAGGGTACAACAATAACAATAAGGGGGTTACACTAGCAACAATAAGGGACTATACTAGTAATATAGGGACCTAACATGCTCCTCTCCTTCAAAAAAGTGTTGTCCTCAACGCTTAAGTAGCTTCGGGTGCTTCTATATAAAATTCTCATCCTCCCATGTAGAATCTTCAGTGGGTAAGTTCTTCCATTTGATGAGACTCTGAAATTGATCGATTTCATAGCTGTCGAGTTCTTGTTTCCGTGACTGCTTCAGGGTCCAATATGGTTTTTCCTTCCTCATCAAGTTCTGGAAATATTGTTTGAACTGGAAGTTTGTCCCCTATAACCTTCTTTAAGCAGGAAACATGGAAAACTGGATGCACTCGCGAAGAAGCAGGAAGCTCCAATTTGTATGCCATAGTACCAATCTTTTGCAACAGCTTGTAAGGACCATAGTACTTCGGTGATAATTTATTATCCTTCTTAGCTTGCTTGAGGGACATTTGTTTGTATTGTTGTAGCCATAAAAATACCTAGTCTTCTACATCAAAACTTCTCTTGCTGCGATGTTGATCTGCCTGTTGTTTCATTCGATTTTATGCCAAATTTAGGTTATCCTTTAAGAGTTGGAGAACTTCTTGTTGATGCTCGATGTGATGTTCCACTGCTTGAACCCTAGAATTTTCCCTTAAAGAAGATGTGATGGACGGTGGATGATATCCATAAAGTGCCATAAATGGGGTAATTTTTGCTGCACTATGGAAGAAAGTGTTATACCACCATTCAATGAGAGGTAACCACTTGACCCATTGTGCTTGCTTATGAGATACAAAACAACGAAGATATCCTTCCAAACATTTATTCACTATCTCAGTTTTACCATCGGATTGAGGATGATAAGATGAGCTATGAGCTAGTTGAGTACCCAAACAAGAAAATAATTCTGTCCAAAAATTTCTTGTAAAAATGAGATCTCTGTCACTTACAATAATCTTTGAGTTTCCTTGTAGCTTTTGAATTGTTTCCATAAATGAAGTAGCAACTGTACTTGCTTTAAATGGATGAGATAATGCACAAAAGTGCGCATACTTGGTAAGTCTATCAACTACCACCATGATGACACTCTTTCCTTCGGAATTAGGTAAACCTGTGATAAAATCGATTGAAATCTCCTCCCAACGTTGACTTGGAATGGATAAAGGTTGTAGAAGACCTGGGGTCTTAATTGTCTCAACTTTATTTTGCTGGCAAACCAAACATTCCGCCACAAACTTTTGAATATTCGATTTAATGCCATCCAAAAAAAATTCTTTCTTCACCCCGTGGTAAGTTTATAAAAATCCCGAGTGTCCTCCTAAAGGAGAAGTGTGCAATTCCAAAAGAATCTTTTGTTTTAGTTGGGAATTCTTGCAAATATATAAGCAATCTTTGTACCATAAGGAATCATTTTTCCAACTAAATGTATTAGATGTACTAGGATCTTGCTACAAATTTTGAATGAGTGTCCACAATTCTTCGTCCTTCTTCCATTCATCCCTTGCTTTGGTTATCCAATCTGGTTGGATAATAGAAATGGCACAAAGCAATGGTTCCACCTCTTCATCCTTTCTTGAGAGTGCATCTGCAACAACATTTAGCTTCCCTTTTTTGTAGATGATTTCAAAGTCATAACCCAACATCTTTGTGACCCATTTTTGCTGCTCTTCTAAAGATAATATTTGTTCCAAAAAGTGTTTAAGACTATCATGATCAGTTTTTACCTTTAAGTGTCTTTCCATTATTTAAGGTCACCATTTCTTTAGTGCATGTAGCATTGCCAACATTTACTTCTCATAAATAGCCTTTTGTAAATACTTTCCTTTGATTAGACGACTTTCAAAAGTAATGGGTTTTCCTTCTTGCATTAAAACAACACCAATTCCATTTCCTGAGGCATCACATTCCACAATAAAGGTTTTTGTGAAGTTTGGCATAGCTAATACTGGTGCTAGGCACATTTCCTCTTTAAGATGTTCAAAGGCCTTAGTTGCTTCAGGAGTCCATAAAAATGCATCTTTCTTCAATAATGTTGTTAGAGGTGTTGCTATTCTCCCATAATTTTTAAAAAACTTGCGATAATACCCTATTAACCTGAGAAATCCACGCAACTACTTATGCCATGTGGGGACTTTCCATTCTGGCTTTAATTTTGTTAGGGTCTACTTTAACACCCTCGTGAGATACAATATGACCCAGATATTCCACCTCTTGTACTCCAAGGAAACATTTCGATGTTTTTGCATATAATTGTTTCTCCTCCAATAGTTTGAGCACCCTGTCAACATGTTGAACATGATCCTTCCAAGACCTGTTGTAGATTAGTATATCATAAAAAAAAACTAGCACAAATTTTCTAAGGAAGGGTTTGAAAATGGTATTCATCAACCCTTGAAATGAAAAAGGTGCATTGGTAAGGCCAAAAGGCATGAACAAAAATTCATAATGACCCTCATGAGTTCGAAATGCTGTTTTCGGAATATCTTCAGTCTTCATTCTAATTTTATGATATCCTGAACGAAGATCCAACTTATTAAAATAAATTTCTCCATGTAATTCATCCAATAATTCATCAATCATAGGAATGGGAAATTTTTCTTTAATAGTGAGCTTATTGAGCTCCCTATAATCCATACACATGCGCCATGATCCATCCTTCTTGTGCGCAAATACTACTGGAGCAGAGAAAGAACTTTGACTAGGTTGAATTATACGAACTTCTAACATTTCTGCAATCATACGTTCAATTTCTCTCTTTTGGACATAAGGATATCTGTAAGGCCTGATGTTTGGAGGAACAATTCCTGGAATGAAATGAATAGCATGATCATGATCACGAATAGGTGGGAGTCCTTTGGGAGTTTCAAAAACCTTGGAATGATTGTCCAAGACTTTTTAGAGATATGGAGAAATAGATGATTTTGATGTTGGAACTTCTAGTGAGCATAATTGTGCAATCACGCATCTTTTTTCTTTCTTCAGAAGCTTTGTCATGACATTAGAGCTTATTATCTTTCCCGACTTCCCTGTGATACCCCATAATTCGATTTCCTTTCCTTTCGAAAAAAAATTCAAGAAAAGTTCTTGAAAATTAAAAGCTACCATCTCCAAAGATTGTAACCATTGTACTCCTATTACAACATCAACACCTCCCATTGGAATGGAAAGCATTGGAATATTCAATACATATTCCCCCATGGCTAGCTTGATATTATGGCATTTTCCAAAGCAATTTTTCCACAACGTTCCTTAGGATTTCGTCTTCACTCTATAAAAATTTCATCTTCTGAACCTTCGTATAAAAAAAGTTATAGTGAAAATGCCACGATGACCTCTTTGGAGTAGCGAAACCCTAGAATCCAAAGCTATGATACCAAATGTTATCAAACCAACTCCAAAAATAGAAGAAAAGGGAGATCAACGCCTTAGAAATAAGCCACTTCGAGGGGGAAACATCCTTTACATTACATAAATGAACAATTATTGGATGATTCAAATGACCAAAACCTCCTTTCTATATATAGGAGTCCATGGGGCCACAATGTAATCATAGCAGACCTAACAATACTAATGTAAGTGCACAATAATAACAATATGGGGGTTACAGGGGTACAACAATAACAATAAGGGGGTTATACTAGCAACAATAAGGGACTATACTAGTAATATAGGGACCTAACACATGAGGAGGAGGCATTTTAGCAATTCTCTCAAAGAGAATTTGGATTTGTTTAGACAAGCGAAAAAAAAAGGGTTTCTAGGGTTCATATCTCATGAACCAAAAGTGAGGAGAGGCTATCTGTGGTAGGGATTTTGGAACATTTTTAAAGGGTTTTGGCACAATTTCTAAAGTTTTTTGGGCACATTTAAAAAAAAGGGTTTTGGCACACTTTTTAAAGGTTTCTGGTTTTGGTTAGAAGGATATTACAGGCTTGCACCTTGGACAATCGTTACTACTGTAGTTTTTTCTCTTGTGCAGTGTATGTGAGAGGGAAAATATCCTTGGTACACGAGTCCTTATCTCTCTTTATTGAAGCAAGGGTGGAAGGGTGGAGCAAGGCAAGGGAGTTGTAGCTTCCTTCAGGTTGAAGCCTATAAATTAGGGGGTTGGTGCATCCTTCCAGTAGGTGCTGATAAACTAGGGGGTTGTTGCCTCCTTCAAGTTGGTACTTGTAAACATTGAAACTATTAAGAATAAGTTTTGTGCATAAATTAATGTGTTTTTGATAAGTATTATTTGCATGTAGTCTTTGAAGTTTTAAACAATTGTTAAATTGTCCAATATAATTTCACTCCCCCTCTCAGTAATGGTAATATTTCCAACAAATGCATTGTTTCACAAATGAGAAAATTGTAGACATGCTCACCAAAGTGTTTGGAAGAGAAAATTTTGAAAAGTTCAAAATGATTGTTGGACTCACAAATACCCCTTCACAAACGAGAAAATTGTAGACATGCTCACCAAAGTGTTTGGAAGAGAAAATTTTGAAAAGTTCAAAATGATGGTTGGAGTCACAAACACCCCTTTCTATTAAGTGGGGGGAAATGTTACATACCTAATCCTTAGGGATTAGGGTAATTGTGAATATTTGTTTATAACTAGGAGTAATATGAAGAGTTAGGAGAATAGGAAGAGTCATTAAAACTTGGAAAATGAAACCAAAGGTCACAAAACTATGATGTTCCTCTTGTTAATTTTTCAATGTTCTATGTTGTAACAATCACTTGGAATTTTTTTTCTTTCAACAACGATCACTTTTTCCAATTAATTTCAATCACCAATAACAAGAAGCAATTGTAGATAGAATAGTAAACAATATGTACAATAGAATAAGACCAAGATCAAATGAGATAGATATTTAGGTCAAAGACTAGGGAAAAACCCCGCAAGGGGGAAAACCCAACCAAATTATTCTTCTATTAGATGTTCATAATTTTCAACAAAGATACATATTCCAAGTACTTCCAACAAATAGTCAAAGGTCAAATCCTTGACTTTCAAGTCAACCAATCCAATATCCAATCAAATATGAGAGATATAGTCAAATATGGTCAAATACCAATTTTGCAATTTTCAGTCAAAGTTAACAACAGTGAACGCATCCCTAACTAGTGCACAGTCAAATCAACTCCAAAAAGTTCGGTCATCCAGTCAAAGAATGCAACCTCCTTTGGTTAGCTAAATTTGGTCAAAATAGTCCAAGAAATTTGCCTCAGAAATTGGTTAAAGTCAATTGTATGGGAACCCTAGCTTCAAATTTGCGGTCAACGTTGTTCAAAGTGCCCATAAGATATCGGTAGAAGTCGCAGTCAAATCGGCCTCCCAAAATATATCCAAAACCAATCAAACAAAGTCAAACTCTCCTAAAGTCAACAATGGTCAAATCGTCCCAAAACAGAAGTCAAACTTGGTTAACAGAATGTCCTCTCTCTCCTTCGCACATGTAAACTTAGACCCTGTAATTTCATACCAGATCGAACCAAATGAAGAGGTATGAATGTGTGATGTGATGATCCAATTAATGCCAAGTGAAGTGTACTTATTTGTGGTCTAGGTGGACGAATTTCTCCTTTAGTCTGACTTGTACTTTTTGTGTTGACTTTGAAAATAATATTTTTCTATGTGAAAATTAAAATTTTCCAAGGGAAAGTAGGGTCTCCTTAGGGTTTACTGGGCTTCTCCAAGGAGGGAATTTCTCCCTCAACTACCATTTTTCAAAACTCCATCTTAGCTAGGGAGGAATTTTCCGACTGCATCATAAGTCTCATATAGGATGTACATGTCTCATCATCATCATTGTTGCATCATATCATATCTCGTCTTTTCTCATCTGCTGAAAAATGATGTGTCGATCTAAAGAAGAAGAATCATCATAGGGGAGATTAATATACCACTCTATATCCTATTACAATAGGTAAGATACCACTTACCATGAGAGGTAAGGATCACACACATCCTATTGTCCATTGATATTCCCACCTTGACCCTCAAGAATCAAGTGGTAGAACACCTGCATCCACTATTTGGAGGGAGAGATACCCAACTTACTAGTGGTAAGGATCACACACACTCAAGTCTCCTCACCCATTGGCCAGATGGGTGGCAATCCCAACAAGCCTAGCTTGTGGGTAGGATGCATATTGGGGTATACTCTATCAAGTCCCAGACTTGATAGTAGTGGGAGATACTTAACTTTCCATAGGTGACAAGGATCACACACTTCCTATAATGACAATAAGAGAGATACAACTTACCGTAAAGGATAAGGATCATACACACTTATTTTCCAGAGTTCCCTCAACCCCAATAACTCTTCGACTCCATTCCCACTCCTGGAGCATAATTAGGGGGGGAGAGCATAACTCAGTGTTCTCGATAAATCGTGACCCCTTCCTGAAAGGGTCACATCCACCAATCCACGCTGATATATGAAGACTAAGAACTTCCCTTTCGGCAAAGGCTTCTTAAGAATGCTAACTATCTGCTCATTAGTCGAAATGTGATGGTGTCGTACAACCTGTCTGCACCATATCTCAGATATAGTGATATCCGATCTCAATGTGCTTGTACCTGTCACAATATATTCATAGTCGTATCTAGTACCTGCTCAAACAACTCTCCAAAGAGCTTCCTCAACCATATTTTCTTGTAGTTAGCCATGCTAGTATCAATGTGCTTAGCCTCGGACGTACTAAGGGCAACATACTTCTGCATACCTTGGACAACTTTGAAGTAGAGATTCATATCATTATTGCTTTTCATATTTTTAAATCCAAGCTCAATGGAGGCATACCAAGCCCTAGGGTCTTTCTTCAACTTGCACACGAGTCTTCTTGTCATGCTCCTCAAATCCTTGTGGTTTCTCCACATATACTTCTTCCTGGAGAAAACCATGTAGAAATGAGGTATTCACATCCATTTGATGAAGTGCCTATCCCTAGCTAGCATCAAGAGCAATGATAGATCAATAGTAGTGCAATGGGAAACTGGTGCAAAATTGTCATCATAGTCCTCTCTCTCTTTATGGGAGAAACCTCTAGCCACTAATCTCGCCTTGTATTTCTCGATACTTCCATTTGTACCATGTTTAATTTTGTACAACAATTTAGAAGTCACAACTGATTTTCCTTCTGGTTTCATAATCACTTCCCATACATCATTCCTCATGATGGATTCATAATCTTCGGCCATAACATCCTTCCATACTTGTTCATACACAACTTCTTCAAAAGTCCATGGTTCATCCTGTATAATGTTGCTCATAGGCACAACATATCCTTGATATCGACATGCCTTCTTGCTTTCCCTGAAAGTTCATCTTGCAACAACATGTCTCTCAACATCATGTAAGGTGTCATGAAGCCATAATGGTCTCTTCCTAGTGAGAGGATCACATGGAAGGGGATCCAAGGGGTCCAGGGTTCCATGGGATCATTAACAAGATTATACTCCAACTCAGTCATAGGAGGGCCTTCTTGTACATCCATGACATCATCTTTTCTCTCAACATAGGCAGGGGGAGGAATGACCTTTGCTTTGCCAAGAGTAATTTCTTCATCAAATGTCACATCCTGCTAAACTGTATATTCCTTTAACCAGGTTCATATATTCTATAAGCTTTAGAAATTTCATAGTAACCAACAAAAGTACCTTTCTTTCGTGAAGCTTCAAGCTTGTTCCTCTTATCCTTTGATGCATGAAAGTAGACAGGGTAGCCAAAGATCCTAAAATGTCCAACTTCAGACTTTACACCTTTGAAAACTTCTTCGGGAGTCTTGTCACCCAAGGCTTGATGAGGAGTCCTATTTTGAACATAAACAATAGTGTTAGCAACTTCTCCCCATAGAAACTTTGACAAATTTTGATCATACAACATAACTCTGGCCGCTTCCATGATGCTCATGTTCTTCCTTTCAGCTACACCATTTTGCTCGGGGTTATAAGGTACGATGGTCTCCTTCTTTAGTCCTTTCTTGCAAAAGTCAATGAATTCATTTGAAATGAATTCTCCTCCATTGCCAAACCTGAAGATTCTGATCTTCTTCTCCGTTTGATTCTCTACCAGGGCCTTGAAGTCCTTGAACATGTCAAATGCTTGGTCCTTGTTATTTAAGAAGAAAATCCATGTCTTGCAGGAGAAGTCATCCACAAAGATTATATAGTATAAGCAACCACCAAGAGAGGTCATCGACATGGGTACACACAGTTCAAAATGTATAGGTTGAAGTATTCCATTGGACTTGATTTTGCTTGAAGGGAATGCCCCCCTCACATGTTTTTCACTGGCACATACTTGACAAACTCCATCATGATCTGCATGAATCTTGGGCATCCCATAAACCATCTAATCTCACATGAGGCAAGGATTTGTAGTGAAGGTGTGCGGATCTTTGGTGCCACAATTCACATTGATGATTGCTATCACGAACCAATGCTTAGAGTGGTCTTCCATTAAATTTATAAAGGATTTAAATTCTTGATCCCAAAGTGAAGGCATCCCTCAAGCTAGATTCCATTAGCCAAGTAAGAACCTTTCCATCTGTAAAATCAACTTTCATTCCTTTGTCCTCCAAGGTAGATATATATATAAGGTTCTTTTTCAACCTTGACACATACAAAACATCTTGAATATGTATAGTTTGACCTTAATCCAAATGAGATGAAACAAAACAAAACCTCTTCATAGGATAAGTAGAATTGTCCCCAAGAATGATCTTCAAATTCGTCTCCCTCTCAACCAGGTTTGAGAGGACTTCACGATAACCAATGAAATGTCTAGAAGCCTCACTATATACTAATCAACTATCAAACGAATATGGAGGAGAGGAACTAGAAAGAGTAGAAATAAGAAAGTATTCAGATTGAGTTGCAACTGCATTATTATCACACCTTGAATTCCTTGATCTCTTTCGGGAATGATGGTCTTCTTTAGGAGCAACAAGAGCATCTCTTCTTCTTCTATTATTGAACTTCTTGTTGTTGCCATGGTTGATGTTGTAGGACCTTGGAGCATTTCCATTCTCTAGACAGTCTCGTCAATAATGACCATGCTTATGGAAATTGTAGCATTGAACTTATGACATGTCCCTTTTCAACCATTTATTGGAGTCTTTGGATGCCAGAGAAAACTTTCTTGAATTAGATGGTCCTCTTCCTTTCCTATGCTTGGCTTGAGCAACAAATGCAATGGGTTCTCCTTCTTCATGCTTTTGAATTCTTCCTCTAGATATCATCATGGTCTGCTCTTGATTTCACTTTCCCAATGACTCATCAAAGGAGGGAAACCTATCATTGTTTCTAATGGTGGTAATAAGTGTCTCCCAAATCGAAGGAAGACCTACAAGGGCGATTAGTACCATCTCTCTATGAAATGTAATCTCTCTAGAAGACAAAGAAATAATATGAGTTTCCTCATGAAGTATGATTGAATGGTTTCCTCCTTGTTCATAAGACCATATCATCATGGTCTCCTCTTGATTGCACTTTCCCAATGACTCATCAAAGGAGGGAAACCCGTCATTGTTTCTAATGGTGGTAATAAGTGTCTCCCAAATCGAAGGAAGACCTACAAGGGCGATTAGTACCATCTCTCTATGAAATGTAATATCTCTAGAAGACAAAGAAAGAATATGAGTTTCCTCATAAAGTATGATTGAATGATTTCCTCCTTGTTCAACTTGATGTCCTTCGAGTTGATTCTTCAAAGAAAGAATATGGCTCAAGTTGTTGACTTCATACATCCCAACCAACTTATCATACATTTCCTTTGACTTATTCAAATTTGCAACACAAGTGATCAAATGATATCTCAAAGAATAAATAATGATTTTCTTAGATTTTACCTCACCTTTCTTGTAGTTGGACTTGAGAAAAACAAAGGCATTCTTCAGAGGCTCAGGTACCTTTCCTTAAACATATTCCATAACATCATTCTCGTCCAAAGTCAAATCAACCCTAGCTCTCCAAACAACATAGTTAGATGAGTCATTTAACTTCTCTTCAATCTTGAAGTATGAGGTAGTCATCTTGACCAAGTCAAATGAATTTCAACAGTGGATAAGATATCTTCAAAGTGTGATTGCTCTTGTCTCCTTGGGCTTTTCTTCACCTCTACTCTGAATCCATGTTTATTTTTCAATGTTTTATGCTGTATCAATCACCTAAAAAATTTCTTTCTTCAATAGCAATCCCATTTTCCAATTAATTTCAATCACCCAATAATAGTAAGCAATTGTAGATAAAACAATAAAAAATATGCATAATAGAAGACAACCAATATCAAATGAGACACAAATTTAGGTCAAAGACAAGCGGGAAAACCCCACAAGGGGGAAAACCCAACCAGATTCTTCTTCTATTAGATGTTCATCAAATGTTCAACAAAGATACAATCCAAGTATTTCCAACAAATAATTAAAGGTCAAATCCTTGACTTTCACGTCAACAAATCCAATATCCAATCAAATATGAGAGATATAATAAAATTTGGTCAAATACCAATTCTACAATTTTCAGTCAAAGTAAAAAATAGTCAATGTAACCCTAACTAGTCCATGATCAACAATCAAATCAACTCCAAATAGTTCAGTCAACTAGTCAAAGAATGCAACCTCTTTTGCTCTGTCAAATTCAGTCAAAATAGTCCAAGAAATATGCCTAAAAAATCTGTCAAAGTCAATTCAACCTTGCAGAAACCCTAGCTTTAGATCGATGGTCAACAATGGTCAAAGTGCCCAAAAAAGTTTGGTCAAAGTACTAGTCAAATCGACCTCCGAAAACAGATCCAAAACCAGTCAAACAAAGTCAAACTCTCCTCAGGTCAACACTGGTCAAACAATCCCAAAACATAAGTCAAACTAGTCAACATAAATGTTCTCTCTCTTCTTTGCACGCGTGAACTCAGGCCCTACAATTTCAGACCAGATTGAACCAAATGAAGAAGGATGAATGTGTGATGTGATGATCCAATTGATGCCAAGTGATCTGTATTTATATGTGGGCTAGGTGGACAAATTTCTCCTTTAGGCCGACTTGTACTTTTTGTGTTGACTTTGGAAGTAATGTTTTTCAATGTGCAAATTATTTTTTTCCAAGGGAAAGTAGGGTCTCCTGAGGGTTTGCTAGGCTTCTCCAAGGAGCGAATTTCTCCCTCAACTACCAATTCTAACCACCTCTACCCAACAATATAAATTATTATAAGAAGAGGAACATGAGACGATTATGTTTAGCATAATTTCTGACTATTTTTTTTCAACCAACATTATTAATGGTTCGTTGCAACACATGCGTGTGTGCTTGTGTGTCCCATGTTTCATAATGCTCACATTAGCATATGTCAGGCCAATTTAGTATTTTATTGATGTGTGTGTGTGTGTGTGTTTGTGTGTGTCCCATGTTTCGTAATGAAAACATTAGCATATGTTTAGGCCAACAGAATATGTTATACAAAACTAAAAATATGGTAATATAATATAATGTGAGTGAAATGATAATCTCTCTATCTGTCTCTCTGACACACACACAAAGCACACTAGCGTAGATCCATTTTAACTCCAGATCTTTTAGACATTAAGAGATTTGCACCTCACTTGTTGTTTGGATCCTTCGTGGTGCTTAATATATTTAGAGTTAAGATCGAATTATACTAGCATTAGGGTCAAAACATGACACAACCCTTTCTGAAGAGTTTTGTCCTTAAAAATTTGCAATCCAAGCCTTAACATTTGGAGAAACCAAGTAATATGATTTCTTTGAATATTAGGTCTCTTGTTGTCGTTTTTTATTATTCAGCCACCCATTAAGGGAAATTTGAGGTTTATAATAGGTATTCGAAGAAAATTTCCTTGAAAAACATACATATTTTCTACCAATAGGATTTAACATGATGTTGTCAAATCCATGTGTGAATAGCTTTGGAGGAAAAAATCAAAACTATTTACTTTTATGTATTTTCAGTTTATCTCTTGATAGATTTATAAAAGTATCAAGTTTGTCTACTCATAGAATTCCAGATCCAATGAGTGTGAAGCATTGTTAAATTTGGCAAGTAGGGATAAACTCCACCTTACAACTCATATGATGGAGATGATATTTTTATTAGATTCCTCTTTTCAAGAGGTACAAGATTGATCTAAAGATCACCTTGTTTATGATTTTGAATTTATTATTCACACGTGCAAATTGTCAAGGTCGGCCTCAGTCAAATGTGGGCTCATGAAGCCCAACAGATGTGTCTCCTCACCCTCAGTGATTTGTATAAATAGAAGTCAACCTCTCCTCATTTGGACATCATCTCATCTCATCACACATCTCTCTCTCCTCTATTGATTGGTTTGTACAAGTTGGAGTAGCCTCTCTCCACCTCACACATGTGAACAAAAGGACGAATTGCAGGGCTGATTGCAGGTTGAATTTTAGAGAAATAGGTCAGTGTTGACCAAGTGTCAAACCACCTCCATTGAATTGAGTTCTTGGGCAAAAATTCTGGTTTTTGAAGGCCACATTTATTGGCACAGTTTTCGAGGCATTTGGGACAATTTGATTGGTTTGACTTCAATGTTGATTGCAGAATTTACAACAAAATTTGACTGGGTTTGCCTAAGTTGGTTTGGGTTGACTTTGAATCTCTTGGAAGGCCGAATTAGACTGCTGTTGGCCGAGCTGCTTGGAGGATATTTTGGAGCCCCTTTGACCTACGTTGACTTTCTGGTTAGGGATTTTGTTTACTATTGTTGATAGCTAATTTTGTCAGGATGGTTTTGGGAATGCAATTTTGATATTTGTACTCTCTCTCTCTACTGAAGAATAATAAGAATATTTCAATTAGGGGTTTTCCCTGGCATCCACCAAATATTGTGTCCTCTTGTCTTGGCTCGTCTTCTGCATTTTGTTTATGTTCTATCTACATTTACTATCAATGTGTTTAATGTGATTGCTATTGGAAATAACTGGAAATTGATATTGGGCTTCTAAGGATCATTGAACTACTAAAGCATAGAACATACCATTGTTAACTAAAATTAACATGGATTCAGAGCCCAGGTAAAGACAAAGGCCAAGCAAGAGAAAGAAAAGCAATCACTAAGATATGTCAGATAGGGACTAAAGACCAATGGCTTCCTCATAGTACTTCAAATACAAGGATAAGCTCAATGACACGTCTGATTATCATGCATGAAAGATGTCGTTTGATTTTACTTTGGAAGAAAATGATGTCATGGACTATGTGTAGGAAAAAATTGTGGAACCTCCTTCTGCCACAAAGTGAAAGTAAAAGAAAGGTGAGGTCAAAGTTAAGAAGATCATCAGGGATTCCATTCAAAAACATTTGTTTTCTTACATTCTGATTTTGGCACATCTAAGGAGATGTATGGCAAGTTCGCTCGAATGTTCAAAGCTAACAATGCAAACCAAATCCTATTTCTCAAGAACAAGCCGAAGGACATGAAGATGGGTAGAGGGGAATCCATTCAATCCTACTTCATGGGGATTACCGAAATTAGAAATGATCTTCTATCTATTGGATAAGTTATTGGTGATAGAAATCTCACTCTTATTGCCCTTGGAGGTCTCCCTCGAGCATGGGATGTGTTTAACACTACTATCCTCAACAATGACGAGATTCCAGGTTTGGATGAATTGTTGACTAGATGCACTCAATAAGAAACAGAGATGATGGAGAGAGACAAGCCTTCAAATGGATATGAGCCCATTGTATTCTCCTCACATGCTAAAAGGAAAAACAATGTTGGTCTAAAAAGACAAGGTCAAGGAAGACAAGGGTTCAAAGATGGAGGGAAGGGAAGATGCTTCAATTGTAACAATTCAACCAATATGCTAGAGAATTCCCTCATAAAATGGATACTCCTTGGGATGATGACAACAACAATCACAACAATTTCAAAGGAAATGGCAATCAAAAGAATGGAAGGTTGAACTGTAAAGGAAAAGGGAATGCTCCTGCTACACAATATGGAAATGGTCGACCTTGCAAAAGATCGAAGAACTCCAGGTATGAGGAAACTAATGTTGTAGATAAGAAAAAATAATTTTATCTTACATCTTCCCTCTCTGCTGCCTCTCCTCTAGACACCTTGGACAATTGGTTGATTTATAGTGGTGGCTCAAGGCACTTCACTGGGTACAAAGAGGCCCACTCAAATTTGGTTGAAAAGAAGACAAATTTGGAGATCTTTCTTGGGGAGAATGCCACCTACCCCATGAAAGGAATTGGGAATGTGACTCTTCACTTGAACCAAGGTCACAACATCCATCTACAGGGAGTATTATATGTACCCGACTTGAAGAAGAACCTGTTATCTATTTCAACAATGGAGGACAAAGGCTTCAATGTGGCATTGATTAATGGAAAGGTATGTGTTTGGAATTTTTTTTTGTCAAATAAGCATTCACTCATGGATTCAATGTTGAAGGCCTTTATCAGGTTGGAGGAATTCTATTGGGAGCTATGACTTGTGACACATTTCTTCAATCTGAGTTATGACACCAAAGATTTGCTCACCTTCACTACAAAGCCTCACCTAATGTAAGGAAGATGGTCACAGTTATGCTCGAATTCAAAATGGATCGTGAAGATGTTTTTCAGGGTTGTGCAACTGGAAAACATACAAGGGAACCATTCCCCTCAAGTGAAAGCCAAATTTCCGATATTCTTCAACTGATCCATTATGATCTATCTGGTATGTTTCCTGTAACATCTTTGGGAGGATATTTGTACTATTCTATTTTTGTGATGATTTCTCTCGCAAGACATGGATCTATTTCTTGAAGAAGAAGGATGAAGTGTTCAAATGGTTCCACTCTTTCAAAGCCTTGGTTGAAAATCAAACAGGGAAGAAGATCAAAATATTGAGGACCGATAATGGAACCGAATACGAGTCTAATGAATTCAATGACTATTGTAGAGAAGCTGGCATTAAGAGGGAGACTACTACCGCATATACTCCACAACAAAATGGATTTCTTGAAAGGAAGAATCGATCTTTCATAGAAGCCACTCGTGCCGTGCTTCATGACCAAGGTATACCGAAGTTCCTATGGGGATAAGCAGTTAACACTGCCGTGTTTATTAAAAATAGATGCCCACATCAAGCATTGGACTTGAAGACACCCAAAGAAGTTTTCACCGGTAAGAAACTTGATGTTTCTCATTTTAGAATTTTTGGATGTCTCATTTACCGAAAGAGAAGAGGAACAAGCTAGAAGCATCTGGGAAGAAAGGAACATTTGTGGACTACAATGAACTTCAAAGGCATATAGAATCTATGTGGCTCATTAAAGGGATGTGGAAATAAGTCATGATGTCACCTTTGATGAAGATTCTTCCCTTGAAAAAGCCCGATATCTTCCTATCCCAAGGAAGGACAATGATGAAGAAAATGATGCAGGAAAGAAGGATGAATCTTTGACGGATGAACCAATGCCCAATGTTGAAGGACCGATGGATCCCATTGATCCACCTCTTAGTGAGACTTCTACCTCTAGAGAAAGACCCTTGTGGCTCAAAGATACTCTAGAAGATGCTGAGAAACATGTTGCACCAAGGGGACATTTTGTGAAAGTAGGGAGCTAAATAGGTATTAAGGATACTTAGTTTCCATGAGTACCGTAGTTCAATGCTAGCCATGTACGTTCGATGAAGCCACGAAGCATCAAGTATGGAAGGATTCTATGCATGAGGAATATGAATCAATCATGAAGAAATGATGTTTGGGATGTAGTTCCTAGACCCAATGACAAATCAGTGGTCACTTAAAAATGGCTTTACAAATCAAACATGGAGCTGATGGGAGTGCTGAAAAGTTTAAAGCCAGGTTCGTTGCTCGAGGCTTCTCACCAAAGGAAGGAGTGGAATATGACGAGATATTTGCACCTTTGCCTGATATACCATCATCCGTTTGATCATTGCCTTTGTTTCCTCTCAAGGATGGAAACGACATCAAATGGATATCAAGATCGCTTCTTGCATGGATCGCTTAAGGAGGAAGTCTATGTAGAACAACTTGAATGGTTTGAAGTTCACAATTGAAAGACACATGTATGCTGGTTGAAGAAAGCCCTCTATGGGTTAATGCAAGCTCCCTCGGCTTGGTATGAGAGGATCAACAATTATCTTATGAAGCTGGGATTTACAAGAAGCGATGCAGATCTGAACCTATACTTCAAGGTTGAGAGTGACATGGCTCTCATTCTGGTACTTTATGTGGATGATCTCTTTCTGACAAGTGGAGACTCTCTCATCTATCAATGTAAGAGGGAGTTGGCTTCCGAGTTCGAGATGAAGGACCTTGGTCTGATGCACTATTTCCTAGGCTTGTAGGTCTAGAAAAATCCAGGTGAGATTTTCCTTTCTCAAGGAAAATGCATTTTGAAGCTACTCAAGAGATGTGGGATGGTGGAATGCAAATCCGTTCCCACTATGATGGAACTCAACTTCAAGAATCTATGTGGAAGTGTTGTTAGGCCCGAATTGGATAATCCCTTCGAATATAGAGAACTTGTGGTGGCCCTGATGTTCTTGGTGAACTCCCGTCCGAACATATTCTTAATAGTGAATAGGTTCAGTTAATTTATGGTTGAACCTCATCACATACATAGGGTTGCTGCCAAAAATCTCTTGAGATATCTTCGGGGCACAATCAACTATGGACTAAGGTACACTATTGTGAATTTGAGGCTACATGGATATACTGATGCTGACTGGGCTGACAATGTGGTGCATTGTAAGTGAACATTTGGTTGTTGGTTCTCATTGGGGTCTGCTTCGATATCCTGGATGAGCAGGAAACATAAAGTGGTTGCTTTAAGCACCGCTGAGACGGAATACATTGCTGCTAGTATGGCCTATTGTGAAGTTGTTTCGTTGAGGAATCTCTTTAGTGAGCTATTTGAGGATGTGCTAGATACCACTGTGATCTACTGTGACAACCAAAGTGGGATTCACCTTTCAGAGTATCCCGTGTTCCACGACGACTCCAAGCATATTGATATCAAGTACCACTTTATCCGAGATATGGTATAATGGGGATCAATAATGGTCCATCACATTAGGACTAATGAGCAGCTTGTAGATATTCTCACGAAGCCCTTAGGGAAGTTCAAATTATTAGCCTTCCGTGAGAGTCTTGGAGTCATGGAAAAACGCTCTTATGAGTGTCCCGCATGAGTTGGACACTGAGCTCTGGGAGTTCCAGGGGGCTTGGGGTACTTCTTGGAGTTAGTATCGACCATAGGGTGAGTGGTTCACCTTTCCCTAGGTGAGTGGTTCACCTTTCCCTAGTGGTGCGATGTGTACAGGGTGAGTGGTTCACCATCCCTTGTGATACCCCATGATGATTGACATATGCATAGGGTGAGTGGTTCACCTTCTCCTATGGCATATGAGCAGGATGAGTGGTTCATCTTCTCCCACTGACACCCCAACATACATCCTACCCATGTAGTCCGGGATTCATGGGAAGTACCTCTCATCTGGCCAACGAGTTGGGAAATGAGTGTTGAAATTTGGTTACCGGAGGACAGGTGGTTCCCTAAGGCTTTGATCTTTGGCCTAGGGAAAAGTGTCCAAAAGAATTTATTTTTTCTCCTAAAGTGACTTTATAAAGTTATAAAGTCAAATCTAATTTAAAAATGACTTTAAGTGATAAAGTTACTAAAGTCTAATTTTAAAGTGACTTTAATAAAGTCAATGCGAAATTAGAAAGGAAAAGTGACTTTGGAAATAAATGACTAAGTGGGTCTTTATTAAAGTGGGGTGAATTAAAAAATAGAAAGTGAGATTTAAATGAGCATTTAATCTCAACCCTAGATCTAAAGCTATCTCAGCCATTGGATTTAGGGATTCCCCAAAATTCACTTAGAGTTAGGTTAAAGGAGGAAAAGGAGGGAAAATGTCATTCATTCTTTCATGAGCAGATTGAGAGAGGAGAAGAGAAAGTTAAGGAGATTTTTTGAGTAGTGAGAAGAAAGAGGGCAGCAGTGAGGAGATTCAACAAAAGGTACAACAACATTTATTGGCACAAATACCAAGGCAGAAAATCCGTACAACAAGAGAGAGAGACATGGTTTCTAAGAAAGGAGGCACAAAAATCGAGGAAGAGGGCAACATCATTAAGCACACAGTTCGAGGAAAAAATTGGGCACAGATTTCAAGGAAAAGTACTGCTGTTATTTTTGGCACAAAAAACGAGAAAAGGACAACATCTACAACACGATTTTCCAGGCAGTTTTTGGGCTCGGATTTCGAGGAGGGCTGCTATACAATCCGTACAGTCTATACAACAACGTATAGCCTGTTCTGGCATGCTTCTCGAGGTGGTCGTACAATATTTATTGTTGTCATTAATGTTGTAATATTTTTTGTTTTGCAAGTTGCTGATTTGACACAATTTCCGAGGCAGTGTGCAAGCACGAAAATCGAGATAAGTCTGTAAATTTGGTTGCTGGAATTTTCACTGTGTTTTTCTGTTTCACTGTAAAAGCAATATTCAGAAAAAAAAGAGAAGCTTTCGTACTGGTTTTCCCCAAGAGTTGTAGGGGGTTTTTCCAGGGTCACATTAACAAAAAATCAGCGTGTCAAAATTCTGTGTATGGCTGATTTATTTTTCTGAGTTTTTATTTCTGCATTTCAGCACTGTCAACTTTCCAGAATTTGTGTTTTCAGAAAATATTTATTTTTCCAGCTTGTTGAATGTATGGCTATGGGAATGGGCATTTAACTTTATGGGAGAAATAAGGAGAAACTGAAAACCGGGGTTGGGCTATCAAATTTCTACATGGTATCAGAGCTATTTTGCTGAAAAGTGCAGTTTGGAACAACAAGAAGAAAAATTACAACAAACTGATTTTTCACATAGAAATCATTACCTTTACTACAGCAGTGTTATTTTCAGTTTATTAGGACAACAAGCATGTCTTTGGGCTTGAGGGCGGAGGATAGGTTGAATGGGCATAGTAACTATAGTGTATGGAAGGAGAGAATGCAGAGCATCTTTGAGGAGGCAGAAGTCTGGGATATCATGGTGCATACCACACATAACCCTGTTAATGTGCCCACTGATGTTGTTCAGTTGACAGCCTTTAATAAAAAGAATAACAAGGGTAAGAGACTGATTGTAGATGAAATCAAAGACCATTGCATTCCTCATGTGAGAGGAAAGAGATATGCTGATGAGATGTGGACAACATTAACCAATCTCTACCAGAGTATCAATGAGAACAGGAAAATGGTCCTAAGGGAGAAGCTGAAGACCATTAAGATGGGTAAGACTGATAGTGCAGCTGGATATCTCACAAAGATTACTAATGTGAGAGATGCATTGGCAGCAGTTGGAGAGGTCATTCCACCCATTGAGTTGGTGTGGATTGCAGTGAATGGCCTTCCTAGTTCATGGTTAAACTTTGCTGATGGGGTTTGTGCACGTGAGACCCTTCCCACTTGGGAGAGGTTCTGGGATGATTGTATACAGACAGAAATAAGAAAGAGCCAGCTCGGGGCAACCAAACCAATTGAGTAGGATGAGGATGTAGCATTGTTGGCAGCAGGCAAGAAAGGCAAGGGAAAGAAGCAAGCTTCCACAAGTGGTGGTGGGGGCAAAGGAAAAGGTAAAGGTAAACATGGGAACACGTAGAAGGACTATTCCAAGGTGAAGTGTTGAAATTGTCAGAGGATGGGACACTACGCAGTTGTGTGTCCGGAGAAGAAGAAGAAGGGGAAGAACCAGAGCATGGCAACATCAACAGAGATAGAGGACTTTACGGATAGCTTTGACCAAGAGTTTGGGTTCATTGCTTGTGAGTCCACTAGTGCAGGATCAGCTACCACGGAGGTTGAGGGGGAGTGTGCATTTCCCTCCACTAGTTGAGCATCTTCAGGTATCTGGTATGTTGACAGTGGGGCTTCACGTCATATGACAAGAGTCCGTGAGTACTTCTTAGAGCTTTCAGAGAGTGGCACTGAAATAGAGGTAGTACTCGAAGATGACAGCGTTGTTAGAGCAGTCGGTGTAGGGACATTGACATTTGATAGGGAACCCAAACCTCCCTTGAAGGTGTCAGATGTTCTATATGTGCCAGGGATGAGGAAGAACCTCATATTCGTCTCAGCATTAGAGGACAAAGGGTATGAGATATTGTTCAGGAGAGGACAAGTGCTGATATATCCCAGGGGCGCTCTAGCTGATTTAGCTAGAGTGATTGGTGTACGCCATGCAAATGTTTACAAGTTTGCATTTCAGCCCTTTTTGGCATTGAGTAGTAGTACCAGCAGAAGAGCTAACAGTTCAGAGCTATGTGAGATCTGGCACCGCAGGATGGTGCACATGTATCATGGAGCCTTGAGGACATTGCGGGAGATCACTACAGGTGTGACAAATTTCAGTACTGATCACTTTGATACAGGCAGAGGATGTGCGATGGGAAAGTTTTCCAAATCCCCTTTTTCCAGCAGTGACAATAGATCGACTGGGATACTTGATTTGATTCATTCCGATGTGAGCGGTCGGATGTCTCATGTTTCCTTGAGTGGATATGAGTATTATGTTTTATTCATTGATGATCACTCTAGGAGGACCTAGATTTATTTCTTAAAGACCAAGAGTGAGGTCTTTATGTGGTTTTAGGAGTTCAAAGCTCTTGTGGAGACTCAGACAGGTCGGAAGATCAAGTCCCTGAGGTCGAACAATGGAGGGGAGTACACCCTTGGTGAGTTTGTTGATTATTGTGCAGAGGCAGGCATTAGGAGGGAGTTCACAGTTCCTTACAACCCCTAGCAGAACGGGGTTGCGGAGAGGAAGAATAGATCCATCGGAGGGGTTGCCAAAACCATGCTACATGATCAGGGCTTACCATTGTCTTTGTGGGCAGAGGCCTGCAACACTGCTGTATATTTGGAGAAAAGGAGTCTGCATCGTGCCTTGGGGCATGTGACCCCAGAGGAGGCTTTTTTTGGGAAGAAGCCTGATGTTGGTCATATTCGTATCTTTGGGTGAATTGCATACTCCTACGTACCCAAGGAGAAGAGGACCAAGCTAGAGCCCACTGCAGAGAAGGGTGTATTTGTGGGCTACAGTGAGACCTCGAAGGCCTTTCGGATTTATATTCCCGCACAGAGGAGAGTTGTTGTCAGGCGGGATGTGAAGTTCGAGGAGGACAGGGCCTTTAGGAGGTCACGAGAGTTAGAGCATCTGGATCAACCAGACCCTCAGAAGTAGTTGAGTCAGGCACAGGGATTAGGAGGATCCAGAGGTACATCGATTATGGTGTCAAGTTCATCAGTGAGCAGTGGCTTGCAGAGTCAGAGAGGTGGTGCTTCGGGCAGCATGTAGAGCAGTTTGCAGAGCAGTTCACTAGGGAGTCGACTGATGGACAGTTCACATGGTACTTCAACGTCTACGGGTTCAGGTTCAGGCAGGAGGACAACAAATAGACAATCAGGAGTTTAGTCTCCTGATGATGAGGAAGAGGAGTTTCATTCTCCAGTGGGAGAAGTGTGCTTAGGGAAGAGGAAGCCCAAGTGGCTTCAGGATACCTTGAGAGAGGCCACATCTGTTGCTGGGCCTAGGAGGCCGGTTAGAGAGAGTAGACCACCTGAGAGGTTTTGTAGCTATATGGCAATGGTTTCCAACATCATAGACTCCAAGCCTTCTAGCTATGAGGAGGTAGCTAGCCAGCATGTCTGGAGAGAGGCCATGTAGGAGGAGTATTCTTCCCTCATGAAGAATGATGTTTGGGAGGTGGTGTCGAGGCCCGAGGGAAAATCCGTGGTTACTTCCAAATGGCTTTACAAGGTAAAGCATGCTATAGATGGCAACATTGAGAAATTCAAAGCAAGGTTTGTGGCTAGAGGGTTCTCTCGGGTAGAGGGAGTTGATTATGAGGAGACCTTCTCTCTCGTGGCTCAATATACTTTGATTCACTCCATCATATCGATAGCAGCAGAGATGGGTTGGAAGATCCACCAAATGGATGTGAAGACTGCATTTCTCAATGGCTTCATACAGGAGGAGGTGTACATTGAGCAGCCACAGGGATTTGAGGTGCATGGGAAGGAGTCGCATGTGTGCAGACTGAAGAAGGCCCTTTATGGCCTGAAGCAAGCTCCCAGAGTTTCGTACTCCAGGATAGATACATACTTGCAGGAGATGGGTTTCACAAAGGGTGAGGCAAATCTGAACCTTTACTTTATTGTGTTAGGTGAGGAGCCTCTCATTCTGGTGCTTTATGTGGATGACTAGGTCATTATGGGTGCAGAGAGACTCA
The DNA here is from genome assembly GCA_034641835.2 of Pinus albicaulis. NCBI lineage: Eukaryota > Viridiplantae > Streptophyta > Pinopsida > Pinales > Pinaceae > Pinus > Pinus albicaulis. The sequence goes on from CM076580.1 coordinate 5,558,377, forward strand.
TAGATCACTGCAAGAAAGATCTTGCGTCGGAGTTTGAGATGAAGGACATTGGCTTGATGCATTACTTTTTGGGTTTGGAGGTGTGGCAGGAGGAGGGGCATTTCTTCCTGGGGCAGGGGAAGTATATTGTGGACATCCTTCGCAGGCTCCACATGGAGGATTGTAGACCCATGTCAACACCGATCATCACCAACTAGAAGAAGCTTCATGCTTCAAATTCTGAGTTGGTGGATCCCACATTGTATAGACAACTGATTGGTTCCTTGATGTATTTGGTCAACACTAGACCAAATATATGTTTTGTAGTCAAGACGATGAGCCAGTTCATGTGTGAGCCCAGGAGGGTTCACTAGGTTGCTGCAATACATATTTTGTAGTACTTGCAGGGTATAGTGGATTATGGTCTAGATTATAGGCTGGGGGATGGAGTGAGACTGACAGGTTACACTGTTTCTGATTGGGCAATTTGTGCTTCTGATAGGAAGAGCACTTCAGGGTGCTGTTTTGGGTTGGGTTCGACAGTGGTGTCGTGGTTCAGCCAAAAGTAGCAGCCAGTATCAATGAATTTAGTAGAAGTAGAGTACATGGCATCCAGTCTAGCCAGTTGTGAGGCCATATGGATGCGCAAGATGTTGTTTGGCTTATTTGGTCAGCCGTTGAGACCTTCAGTGATATATTGTGATAATTAGAGTTGCATTAAACTCACAGAGAATCCATTATTTCATGACAGGTCAAAGCATATCGACATCAAATATCACTTCATCAGAGACTATGTTTAGAAGGGAGCTGTAAAGCTTGAGTATATTCCCACTGATGAGCAGGTTGCAGATATTCTTACCAAAGCCTTACCATGGGGCAAGCATGTCTACTTCAGAGACAAGATGGGTGTGGTGAGGAACACCTTCTTCGGTAAGAGGGTGTGTTGAAATTTGGTTATCGTAGGACAGGTGGTTCCCTAAGGCTTTGATCTTTGGCCTAGGGAAAAGTGTCCAAAAGAATTTAATTTTTTTCCTAAAGTGACTTTATAGAGTTATAAAGTCAAATCTAATTTAAAGTGACTTTAAGTGATAAAGTTGCCAAAGTCTAATTTTAAAGTGACTTTAATAAATTCAATGTGAAATTAGAAAGTGAAAAGTGACTTTGGAAATAAATGACTAAGTGCGTCTTTATTAAAGTGTGGTGAATTAAAAAATAAAAAGTGAGATTGAAATGAGCATTTAATTTCAGCCCTAGATCTAAAGCTATCTTAGCCATTGGATTTAGGGATTCCCCAAAAGTCACTTAGGGTTAGGTTAAAGGAGGAAAAGGAGGAAAAGGTCATTCATTCTTTTATCAGTGGATTGAGAGAGGAGAAGAGAAAGCTAAGGTGATTTTCCGAGCAGTGAGAAGAAAGAGGGCAGCAGTGAGGAGATTCAGCAAAAGGTACAACAACATTTATTGGCACAAATACCAAGGCAGAAAATCCATACAACAAGAGAGAGAGGCACAATTTCTAAGAAAGGAGGCACAAAAATCGAGGAAGAGGGTAGCAGCATTAAGCACGCAGTTCGAGGCACAAAATTGGGCTCGAATTTCGAGGAAAAGTACCGCTATTATTTTTGGCACAAAAATTGAGAAAAGGACTACAACACGATTTTCCAGGCAGTTTTTGGGCTTGGATTTCGAGGAGGGCTATTGTACAATCCGTATAGTACGTACAACACCGTACGACCTGTTTCGGCATGCTTCTCGAGGTGGCCGTACAACATTTATTGCTGTCATTAATGCTGTAATATTTTCTGTTTTGCAAGTTGCTGATTTGGCACAATTTCTGAGGCAGTGTGCAAGCACAGAAATCGAGATGAGTCTATAAATTTGGTTGCTGGAATTTTTACTGTGTTTTTTTGTTTCACTGTAAAAGCAATATTCAGAAACTAAAGAGAAGCTTTCGAATTGGTTTTCCCCAAGAGTTGTAGGGGGTTTTTCTCAGGTCACATTGACCAAAACTCAGTGTGTCAAAATTCTGTGTGTGGCTGATTCATTTTTTTGAGTTTTTATTTCTGCATTTCAGCACTGTGAAATTTCCAGAATTTTTGTTTTTAGAAAATATTTATTTTTCCAGCTTGTTGAATGTATGGCTATGGGAATGGGCATTTAAATTTATGGGAGAAATAAGGAGAAACTGAAAACTGGGGTTGGGTTATCAAATTTCTACAATGAGGATAGGGACCATAACACTACCGATGGACGCATCGTGTACTGCCGTACTCCCTATACTAGGATGCATGGTGTTCAACAACTTGATCTGGGATCAAGTGAGGACTGAATTTTGTCAGTGGAGAGTGGTAAAGTCTTGCAACTCACTCTCAATCAATTCTTCTTCATTATTTATTCATGGTTCAATAGAGGAGAGCAGAGCAGATAATTCATGATGACAGGATGGCATGATAATTAATGACAATAGTTCGATTGGCAGGTGGAATTCTCCCTAGTTGAGAGGGAGTGTTAAATTTGGCAACTAGGGCTAAACACCACCTTGGAAAACTCATTTGATGCAAATGGTATTTTTATTGGAATCCTCTTTTCGAGAGGTATAAGATTGGTCTAAAGATCATCTTGTTCAAACAAGCAGAAGTATGATTTTGAATTTATTATTCACACATGTGCATATTGTCAAGGTTGGCCTCAGTCAAATTTAGGCTCATGAAGCCCAACATATGTGTCTCCTCACCCTCAACAATTTGTATAAATATAAGTGACCCTCTCCTCATTTGGACATCATCTCATCTCATCACACATCTGTCTCTCCTCTCTTGATTGGCTTGTACAACTTGGAGTAGCCTCTCTCTATCTCGCATGTGTGAACAAAAGGAAAAATTGCAGAGCTAACCGCATGTCGAATTTCATAAAAACAGGTTAGTGTTGACCAAATTTGACCAAGGGTCAAACCACCTTCGTTGACTTCGGTTCTTGGGCATAAATTTCAAATTTTGAAGGCCGCATTTATTGGCACAATTTTTGAGGCATTTGGGACAATTTGACTGGTTTGACTTCAACTCTGACTTCATGTTTGGTTGCAGTATTAACAACAACATTTGACTAGGTTTGACCAAGCTGTTTTGGATTGACTTTGATTCTCTTGGAAGATCGAACTAGACTGTTGTTGCGAAGTTGCTTGGAGGACATATTAGATCCCCTTTGACCATTGTTGACTTTTCTGGTTAGGGCTGCTGATGACTGTTGTTGACTGCTGATTTTGTCAAGACAGTTTTGGGCATGTAATTTTGATATTTATACTCACTCTCTCTGCTAAGCTATTGAATAATAATAAGAAGATTTCAATCAAGGGTTTTCCCCACATTGGGGGTTTTCCTTGACATCCGTGAAATATTTTGTCCTCTTGTCTTGGCTTGTCTTCTGCATTTTTTTTTTATGTTCTATCTGCATTTACTATCAATGTGAATATGTGATTGCTACTTACAATAACTGGAAAGTGATATTGGGTTTCTAAGGATCATTGAAGTAATTTGTGCTAAAACATACAACATATCATTGTTAACTAAAATTAACAAGTATCCATAATTTTTATTCAAAGTATTAATTTTGGGTATTTGTTGGATGCATAATTTTGATTCTATATTCAAAGAGTACTTAGAATTTACAATTTCAATAAAACTATTGTGAGATAAATTGAAAATGTGGAAAAATAGATTTCTTTCTTTCCCTTCAATACTATTCACCCATGGGATTGACATTATCATATAAAATCCTATTGGTTGAAAATATGCATTTTTAATTCTCTTCAAAGAACTTTTCCTAAGAGGACCATTAATGCTATTATTTGGTTTCATCATACATATAGCGCTAATGCAAAGTATGAAGGATAAAACTTTCAAAGGGGGTGACTTTTTTTTGATCTTGATGGGGTATATAAGGGGTCATATATATATATATATATATAAAGTTGGCCTTTTAATGGGCCTACACATACAATGAGTGGATTATATATAAAGAGATGGATAGATTCATTATTATCCACATCGGTTTCGGATTATTGTACTTAGAAGTATTTGGGGGCTCTTCTCCCAATATATAATGAGTTATATGTAACATATCGTGAATTTATGCTTGGGAGTTGTGCTCCGTGCCTATATTTTTGTATCCATGATGTTTATGCAAGTTTACCATGTTATGTTATGTATTGGGTTCATTACAAAGGACACAAATTGACCATACATGGTGTCTTAATGTAATTCAAGAAGAATACAACACATTGATTTGTTACGAAAAAAGTTAAGATTAGCCAACGTATATTGAACACCCTCCATTAAGATTTTCTTGGGTAAACAAAAGAAAAAAGTTGGCATAAATGACAACCTTGAGATTGCATGTAGTGACTCAGATGTTGATAAATATTTGGCTAAGTAAATATTATACTGACAACCCTTAATGTTTTATAGTGTGGATAATACATTGATGACTAATGCCAATAACTTTATGATCATGACAATATACAAACAAGTTCTCAATGGAGAGTCAATCTATTATGACCTTAATGGAATATATAAGGTGTCAAATGTATATGTATAGTGTCTCAAATGTATAGTTTGTTAGGACCTACATGGGAAATGGGTGAGAATTAGTATATATAAGGATGATTAGAGTAACTATATTTTGGTTCATTATTATTGTACTTGGATGTATTTGGATTATTTGGAGTTCTGATATCAAAGGAATTTTTGTGTAATTCTTCACAATAATATTTTTGAGAGCTATGCCCACATTAATATTGGGTTAATATTGTGTGTATGGAGCTTTAACATTCTTTTATCGTGCATTGGGTTCAAACCATTTAGTATATAAACAAACAACTCTCTATTATGCACCTTCAAGGGGTATTCATCTATTGGAGCTATGACATTTGAGACACTTTTTATTAGTTAGGGTCTACATTGATATGACCTAATTTCTATATTTGAGGTTGGAACTAATTTCTATATCTGAGGTTGGCCCTCACTTGTGCACAATCCAATTGGGATAAATAGATTTGAGTGATATATCATAAGGGCATTAGTTGTATTGACACATATCTTGTTGGACATTGGATAAACCAACACTCCCCGTGTGTTTTGCGACATGGACTAACCGCCTCTTGTGGATCCTTATCTATGGTGATGCAATTCGTGAATAACACCTACGGGTTTTGGTCTAACGACAATCATGATTCCCAACAAGTGGTATTCGAGCGTAGGTCACAAGTTCGATACACACCCGACTCGCGTTGGGGGGGTGGGGAGATTGTTGGACATTGGATAAACTAACGCTCCCTATGTGTTTCACGACATGGGCTAACTGCCTCTCATGGATCCTTATCTCTGGCGACGCGATTGTTGACTAACACTTGCGGATTTTGGTCTAACGACAATCGTGATTCCCAACATATCTTGTGTATTGAGTTTCCATTATTATGGTGCACACTCATTACTTGTTTGGATTTAATATGGTAAGCACACATTAAGTATTTAAAGCCTTGATGTGTACTTGGGTCATCTTTCTTATGATGTGATTATTGCTTGATTCAATTCATAATTTAATCACATTATTTTTTTAAGCCTTCCTCTTTCTAACAAGATGTAGGTTCATTTTTAAAGAAGAAATCTAATAATTTCATTGAATTTCAGGTGTTTAAGGAAACAATAGTAAGGAAGCAAACAAGATTGTATTGGCTTCTATTTAGGTAACGAAGGGGCATTTTTTTAATGAGTCCCAATTTATGCAAGAAGGAAAGTATCTAAAGATAGGTTTTTGCACCATAAACACGGTAAAAAAATGTGGGCATGAGAGAAGAAAATTGCTAGTTGTTGAAATAGCTAGATGCATATTACAAGGAAAGACATTTCCAAATAAATATTGGGCGAAGGTGGTACAAAATGTAGCATATTTGCTTAACATGAGTCCTACAAACGCTATGTAGGATGTTACATCAAAGGAAGCTTTGCTTGATAGAAAATTGCAAGTCACTTAAAAGAGTCTTTGGTTCTATGGAGCAAGTGTCGATTCCAAAGGCGACAAGGTCATAATATGATCCCAAACATAGAAAATTTAATGTTTTTAAGGTCCATTAATAAACCTGTGGTGCCTAGTCTATAGGGATTTCATTTTAGATGAGAAAATAAATATTTTTTTAGTTTGAAAAAAATGTTGAAATGCAATAAGAATTGTCAGTTGGAAGTTGAAAAATCAATGAAACAATTGCAAGATAGAGGGTGGTAATCAAGGGTTGGTTTCTATGATGCACATGGTGATGTGGATTAAATTTTCTAAAATAAATAAAAGATGGTGTAAATTTGGAGGGTGGAAGAAAAAGGAGAAGGCTTTGGAGTATGTGAGGTTTAGGGACCTTCCTCACTCAGGGAGAAAAGGCCATGTGGCTCAATACACCAAGTGAATTTTACTTTTTCCTTAATGCTGATTGTTCTAAATTCTTATTGAAACTTAAGGGCCATAAATCTACCCAATTGTGCTTGAACCCTGTCCTTATGTTAAAATTGGAAACTAGGGCCAAATTCCACCTTCAGACAACTCATTTGATGGAGACGATGATTGCATTAAATTCCTCTTTTCGAGAGGACCAAAGTTGATATAAATATCATCCAATTTGGACAAGCAAAAGTGTGTTTTTGAATTTATGCCCTAACATGTGCAAATTGTTTAGGTCGACCACATCATCATGAAGGCTCATGAAGCCCAATAGACATGACTCTTCACTGTCAATGACTTGTATAAATACAAGTGACCTCTCACCTCATTCAGCGTCATCATCACTCGCACATTATCTCTTCTTCTCTCATTTGTTCGTACAACATTGGGTATTCTTTCTCTCTCCCACCTATGGCACAAGGAGGTCGAATTATAGGACATAATTGGAGAGCCGGAAAATTCAAAAATTTCTACAATTTGACCAACGTTGACCAATGTTGACTTTGACTTTTTGTGTTTCCTTTGACTTCGATTTTCAGGGTGGATTTCTGTCTCAGCAAGCTGCATTTTTGGGCACAAGAATTGAGGAAAAATGAGGACTTTGACTTGTGTTGACCGCAAGTTGACCAAGTTTTGACCACTTATTTATGACTGTTTTGGGCTAACTTTGACCACTGTTGGAGGCCAAGTTTGAATACCTTTGACTAAGATTCAAAGGAGAAGTTTGAATGTTGCGTTGACCATCTTTGACTTCTAGTTAGGTTGAAGTTTGATTACAAAATTGACAGGGTAGTTTTGACTTTGAATTTGGCAAGTCAATTTGACTTTTGTACTCTCTCTCTACTAAACATTTGATATATTAATAAGAATAATTCATCAAATGGTTTTCCCCACATTGGGGTTTTTCCCTGACATCCACCAAATCTGGTGTCCTCTTGTCTTGGCTTGTCTTCTAAATTTTTGTTTCATGTTCCATTTACTTTTACTATCAATATGACTAATAATTAATGTGATTATTATTGGAAATCTAAATTGGAAATTTTCATTGAGTTGAGAAAGGAACATTGAAGTAATTGTGCTAAGAATAAGACATACCATTTTTAACTAAAATTAACATGGTTTCAATGCTCAAGTGAAGACAAAGCCCAAGCAAGAGAGAGAAAAGTAATCACCAAGAAAGGTTTATTAGACAAGTTTCAATGGCTTCTTCATCTTACTTCAAGACTGAGGACAATCTCAATGACAAATCTGACTATCTTGAATGGAAGATGACTTTGGACCCGACTTTGGAGGAGCATGAAGTATTGGCATATGTGCAGGGGAAAGTGGTGGAGCCTCCTTCAAATGCATCACTTCTGCTAAGACGAAGTATAGAAAAGGTGAGGTCAAAGAAAATAATTTTTTTAATGATTCTATTCAAAAGCATTTGGTCTCCTATATTTTTGATCTAGGACCTCTAAGGAAATATATGATAACTTGGTTGGGATGTTTAAAGTGAACAATGCAAATCAAATCCTCTTTCTAAAAAACAAGTTGAAGGACATCAAGATGGATAAAGGGGAGTCTATCCAATCCTACTTCATGAGGATCACACAAATCAAGAATGACCTATTATTTATTGGAGAGGTTATTGCTAATAGGGAGCTCACTCTCATTGCACTTGGGGGTCTTACAAGAGCATGGAATGTGTTTAACACCACCATTCTCAACAACGACAGGGTTCCTAGTTTCGATGAATTATTGGCTAGATGCACTCAAGAAGAGATGAGGATGATGGAGAGAGAAAAACCTTCAAATGGAAATGAACCTACTGCTTTCTCTGCTCATGCGAAGAGGAAGAACAATGCTAGTCCAAAGAGACAATGTCAAGGATTCAAAGAAGGAAGAAAAGGAAGGTGCCACAATTGCAACATTTTTGGCCACTATGCTAGAGAGTGTCCTCACAAGAATGATACCCTAGGGGATGATGACGACAACAACCACAACAATTACAAAGGCAATGGCAATCAAAGGAACAAAAGGTTCAACAATAAAGGAAAGAGAAATGCTCATGCTGCTCGATATGGAAATGGTCAACCTCCCAAAAGGACGAGAAACTCAAGTATGAGGAATGTAATGAAAAAAATGAATTTTATCTTATTTCCGCTCTCTCTACTACCTCTCCTCCAGATACTTTGGATCATTGGTTGATTGATAGTGGAGCCTCAAGGCACTTCACTGGGTACAAGGAGGCCCTCTCAAATTTGGTTGAAAAGAATACTAATTTGAAGATCATACTTGGAGGCAATGCTACCTACCCCGTGAAAGGAATAGGTATTGTCACTCTTCACTTGAATCAATGCCAAACCATTCATCTACATTCATCTACAAGAAGTATTGTATGTTCCCGATTTGAAGAAGAACCTAGTGTCTATTTCTGGGATGGAAGATAAAGGCTTGAAGGTAGCATTCATTGATGGAAAGGTACGTATTTGGCAAAGAAACCCTAAAGATGCTTTTACACTTAGATTTAGGATTGAAGGCATCTATCAAGTTGGAGAAAGTCCTTTGGGAGACTTGACTTGTGATACTTCTCTTCAATTTGAATTATGGCACCGAAGATTTTCTCCCCTTCATTACAAAGTCTTACCTAGGGTAAGGAAGATGGTCACAGGTATGCCTGATTTCAACACGAATCATGCAGGTATTTGTCAGGGTTTTGCAACTGTGAAAATTTCAAGGGGACCATTCCCTTCAAGTGAAAGTCAAACTATCGACATTCTTCAATTGCTCTGTTCTGATCTATTTGGTATGTTGCTCGTAACATCATTAGGAGGATACTTATACTATGAATTTTTTATGGATGACTTCTCTCGCAATACATGGATCTATTTCATGAGGAAGAAGGATGAAGTGTTCAAATGGTTCCATTCTTTAAAAGCTTTGGTGGAAAATCAAACAGGGAAGAAGATCAAAATATTGAGTACCGATAATGGAACCGAATATGAATCAAATGAATTTAATGATTTTTGTAGAGAGGTTGGAATTAAGAGGGAGACCACCACTCCATACACTCCTGAGCAAAATGGAGTTGCTAAAAGGAAGAGTCGAACAATCATAGAAGCCACCCATGCCATGCTCCATGACCAAGGCCTATTGAAGTTCTTATGGGGAGAAGCTGCCAACAATGTCGTGTATGTTCGAAATAAGAGCCCACATCAAGCATTGCATTTCAAGACACTTGAAGAAATTTTCACTGGTAAGAAACTTGATGTTTCTCATTTTAGAATATATGGTTGTCCGATGTATTTTTATGTGCCTAAAGAGAAAACAAACAAGTTAGAAGACTATGGGAAGAAAGGTATATTTGTGGGCTATAGTGAAAATTAAAAGGCATATAGAATCTATGTGTCTGGTCAAAGAGATGTGGACGTAAGCCATGATGTCACTTTCGATGAAGATTTCGCCCTTGGGAAAGTCAAAGATATCCATATCCCAAGGAAGGACAATGATGCTATTGTACGAAGACAAAATCAACCTTCGACATATGACCCTATGCCCTATGTTGAAGGCCTAATGGATCCCATTGATCCACCTCTTGGTGATCCCTCTACCTCAAGGAAAAGACCTTTTTGGCTCAAAGATACTCTCAAAGATGCTGAAAGACATTTTGCTCCAAGAGGGACATTTCGTGAAAGTAAGAAGCTGAACATGTACCAAGGATATTTGGCTACTATGAGTACTATGGTTCAAGATGAACCATGCACGTTTGAAGAAGCCGTAAAGCACCAAGTATGGAAGGATGCTATGAATGAGGAGTACGAATCAATCATGAAGAATGATGTATGGGATGTGGTTCCTAGACCCAAGCGAAAGTCTGTGGTCACTTCTAAATAGATTTACAAAATCAAACATGGAGCTGATGGGAGTGTTGAAATATATAAGGCCAGGTTCGTTGCTCGAGGATTCTCTCAAATGGAAGGAGTGGACTATGATGAGATATTTGCACCGGTTGCCCAATATACCACTATCCGATCTATTATTGTTCTCACTGCCTCTCAAGGATGGAGTCTAAACCAAATGGACGTTAAGACTGCCTTCTTGGATGGCTCGCTTAAGGAGAAAGTCTAATTGGAACAACCTTAGGGGTTCAAAGTACAAGATCGAAGGACACATGTGTGCATGTTGAATAAATACCTCTATGGGCTGAAGAAAGCCCCTAGAGCTTGGTATGAGCAGATTGATAGATATCTTATGAAGTTGGGATTTATAAGGAGCGAAGCTAATCCTAACCTATACTTCAAGGTTGAAAAGGACATGCCTCTCATACTAGCCCTTTATGTTGATGATCTATTTTTGATAGGTGTAGACTCTCTCATTTATCAAAGCAAGAGGTAGTTGGCTTCCGAGTTCGAGATGAAGGACATAGGTCTGATGCCCTACTTCCCAAGCCTGGAATTCTAGAAAAATCTAGGTGAGATTTTCCCTTCTCAAGGAAAATTCATTGTGAAGCTGATCGAAAGATGTGGGATGGTGGATTGCAAGTCTGTGTCTACTCTTATGGAACTTAACTTCAAGAAGCTATGTGGAAGTGTTGTTAGATCCACATTGGAAAATCCTTCTAAGTATCAACAACTTGTGGGGGCCCTGATGTTCTTGGTAAACTCATGTCTAGACATATAATTCGTTGTGAATACATTGAGTCAATTCATGGTCGAGCCTCATCACATACATTGGATTTCTCTTAAGAATCTCTTGAGATATCTTCGCGGCACAATCGACTGTGGACTAAGATACGTTGCTGATAATTTGAGGCTACATGGATATTCTGATGCTGACTCGATTGGTAGTGTTGTGGATCGTAAAAACACATCTAGATGTTGCTTCTCATTAGGGTCTGGTTCAATATCTTAGACGAGCAGGAAGTAGAAATCGGTTGCTTTAAGCACTGCTAAGGCCAAATACATTGCTTCTAGTAGGGCCTATTGGGAGGCTGTTTGGTTGAGAAAGATCTTTAGTGAGCTATTTGAGCACGTGCTAGATACCACTGTGATATTTTGTGACAACTAGAGTGGGATTGAACTTTCAGAGAATCCCGTGTTCCACGATCACCCAAGCACATCGATTTCAGGTACCAATTAGGCTCCAACACATCAGGACTGATGAGCAGGTCGCATACATCCTCACAAAGCCCTTAGGGAAGGTCAAATTCCTAGCCTTTCGAGAGAGACTTAGAGTCATGGAAAGACCCTCTTATGAGGGTCTTGCCTGAGTTGGACATTGAGCTCTGGGAGCTCCTCGGGGCTTGGGGTACTTCTTGGAGCTATGAGCGACCATAGTGTGAGTGGTTCACCTTCCCCTATTGGTGCGCTATGTACAGGGTGAGTGGTTCACCTTCCCCTATGTTACCCCATGATGGTTGAAATGTGTGTAGGGTGAGTGGTTCACCTTACTCTACGATTGACATATGCATAGGATGAGTGGTTCACCTTTTCCTGGTGATGCCCCATCATACATCCTACCCATGTAGTCTGGGACTCATGGGAAGTACCTCTCATCTGGCCAATAAGCTGGGAAATCTGAATAGGGACCATAGCACTACCGATGGACGCATCGTGTACTGTCGTACTCCCTATGTCTAGGTTGCATGGTGTTCAACAACAACTCGATTTGGGATCAAGTCCAAATTTTGTCAGTGGAGAGTGGTAAGGTCTTGTGACACACTCTCGATCGATTATTCTTCATTATTCATATCAATGTTCAAAAATTCAGAGATGAGATGAGATACAAAGATGGTTCATGACGTCAAGATTGCATGATTATCGATGATGATGTATAGATTGACAGGTGGAATTCTCCGTAGTTGAGAGGGAGTGTTAAAACTGGAAACTAGGGCCAAATTCCACCTTGGGACAACTCATTTGATGGAGATGATGATTGCATTAAAGTATTCTTTTCGAGAGGACTAAAATTGATATAAAGATCATCCAATTTGGACAAGAAGAAGTGTGTTTTTGAATTTATGCCCTCATGTGCAAGTTGTTCAGGTCGACCACATCATCATGAAGGCTCATGAAGCCCAATGGACATGACTCTTCACCCTCATTGACTTGGATAAATACAAGTGACCTCTCACCTCATTCAGCATCATCATCACTCACACATTCTCTCTCCTCTCATTGGTTCGTACAACATTGGGCATTCTCTCTCTCTCTCTCCCACGTGTGGCAGAAGGAGGTCGAATTACAGGAAAAAATTGCAGGGTCGAAAATCTCAGAAATTTCAATATTTTGACCAATGTTTACCAACATTGAATTTGACTTTCTGGGTATCCTTTGACTTCAATTTATAGGGTGGATTTCAGTCTCAGCAGACCACATTTTTGGGCACAAGAACTGAGGCAAAAGGAGGACATTGGCCTACATTGACCGTAGATTGACCAAGTTTTGACAGCAAATTTATTAATGTTTTGGGTTGACTTTGACCACTACTAGAAGCCGAGTTTGACTACCTTTGATCGAGCTTCAAAGGAAAAGGTTGAATGCTGCATTGACCATCTTTGACTTCTGGTTAGGGCTGATGTTTGACTACAGTTGATTGCAGAATTGACAAGGTAGTTTTGACTTTGAATTTGGAAAGTCAATTTTACTTTTGTACTCTCTCTCTGTTAGGGTCCTATAATATATGGATCAACGCGTGTTTGTCTAACTATTCATTTTGGGGGTCTATTTGCAAGATTTAGCATATGAATTCATCAATTATCATAGTCTAATTGGTCTTTGTACAAAGGTCTCAAATTGGTCAAGTCATTGTAAATATTTGTGTCAAAGAGGTCTATTAGTCTTGATTTGAATTGTAAGGTCCCTAAGGGGTCATCATTTGAAATTTGAAGTCATGGAGATAAAGAGTCATTATGTAATTAAAAGGGTCATGTCATGAGGGATTTGCTCATCATAAGTCAGTTGTGGAGTCATTGTCATAAGAGTCAGTTTAGAGTCATGCCAATTAGTTGTAAAGAAAAATTAGTGGTGGGTGACATCAACAAATGTACAACAGTCATGATCAAATTTGGAAATATCCTATTTTGCTATGCTCAACCTTTGATCTTCCTAAAGTACCATCATTTCCTAAGGTGGAGCGAATTTCCTTACAAAGCCACCAAACTTGTATGCAAGTTCATCCTTCAACCTTCAAAATAAACGAAGTTTCCATCTCCATGAGCATTTGAAAAACATTAGTTTTGTTGCTACCCATAGGTTGTAGGGAATGTTGCACACAATTCAAGGAATTTGTATTTTCTTCATCAAACGCGAGTTCCAGGTGTGTGTGCATTTGGGGATTTTATTCTATCAGAATTTGAAATAATTTTACCACTTTTCCAGCTAAAAATTGAGTTTAAAACCCTAGATTTCCTACTTACACATTGCTGCACATGGGTGTTGCGCATGCGCACATTGTCCTAATTTTCATCCTTTTTGATTCACTAAATGACGTATGAACCCTAGTTTTTCTACAAAAAGGAGATTGCGCAAAATTATCATAATTTCTTGTGCTTATTAGAAGGTGAGATGATCATTCCTTCGCCCTTTTTTCCTTTCATTCCCTCAACACTGCGCATAGTAGGTGTTTCACATAGAAATAATTCTCAGTGTTTCCTATCTTGAAAACTTGCAATTCTCAGTCTGTCACCCTCATTTGATTCAATTTGAAATTATAATGGGTTCAAAATAGTTTACAAATGCCCTTAGCTTTTTTTTGGTTAATTGAAGTGTTTTTTTCCTTTATTGTTGCGTTTGGGGTGCTACGCATGGGCTAAAACAAAGCATTTTCACCTTTTTCATTACTAGTCAAGAATTGTGATGTCTCGATATTGTTTTAGTCATTTATTGTTATGAAACCAACTCCAAAATAGAAGAAAAGAGAGATCAACACCTTATAAATCAGGGACTTCGAGGGGGAAACCTCCTTTACATTACATAAATGAACAATTCTTGGATGATTCAAATGAAAAAACCTCCTTTCTATATACAAGAGTCCATGGGGTCACAATATAATCCTAGCTGACTTAACAATAATAATGTAAGGGTACAACAATAAAAATAGTGGGGTTTTATGGGGCACAATAATAACAATATGGGGACTATAGGGGTACAACAATAACAATAAGGGGGATACACTAACAACAACAAGGGACTACACTAGTGATATAGGGACCTAACATGCCCCTCTCCTTCATAAAAGATTTTTCCTCAATGCTTGAGTAGCTCTGGATGTTTCTATATAAAATTCTTATAAAATTCTCATCCTCCCATGTGGAATCTTCAGTGGGTAAGTTCTTCCACTTGATGAGATACTCTGAAATTGATCAATTTCGTAGCTGTCGAGTTCTTGTTTCCGTGACTGCTTCATGTTCCAATATGATTTTTCCTTCCTCATCAAATTCTGGCAATATTGTTTGAAGTGGAAGTTTGTCACCTGTAACCTTCTTTAAGCATGAAACATGGAAAACTAGGTGCACTCAAGAAGAAGCAAGAAGCTCCAATTTGTATGCCATAGTACCAATCTTTTGCAACGAATTATAAGGACCATAGTACTTTGGTGATAATTTATTATCCTTCTTAGCTTGTTTGAGGGACATTTGTTTGTATGGTTGTATCCGTAAAAATACCCAGTCTCCTATATCAAAACTTCTCTCGCTGCGATGTTGATGTGCCTGTTGTTTCATTCGATTTTGTGCCAAATTTAGGTCATCCTTTAAGAGTTGGAGAACTTGTTGTTGATGCTCTATGTGATCTTCCGCTTTTTGAACCTTAGAATTTTCTCTTAAAGATGATGTGGTGGACTGTGGATGATACCCATAAAGTGCCATAAATGGGGTCATTTTTGCTACAGTATGGAATGAAGTGTTATACCACCATTCAAGCAGAGGTAACCACTTGAACCATTGTGTTTGTTTATCAGATACAAAACAATGAAGATATCCTTCCAAACATTTGTTCACTATCTTAGGTTGCCCATCGGATTGAGGATGATAAGATGAGCTATGGGCTAGTTGAGTACCCAAACAAGAGAATAATTCCATCCAAAAATTTCCAGTGAAAATGGGATCTCTGTCGCTTACAGTAATCCTTGGGTTTCCATGTAGCTTTTGAATTGTCTCCATAAATGCAGTAGCAACTGTACTTGCTTTAAATGGATGAGATAATGCACAAAAGTGTGCATACTTGGTAAGTCTATCCACTACCACCATGATGACATTCTTTCCTTCGGACTTAGGTAAACCTGTGATAAAATCCTCCCAACGTTGACTTGGAATGGGCAAAGGTTGTAGCAGACCCGGGGTCTTAATTGTCTCAACTTTCAATATCAGATTTAAGGCCATCCCAAAAAAATTATTTCTTCACCCTGTGGTAAGTTTTTAAAATCCTGAGTGTCCTCCTATGGGAGAGGTGTGCAATTCCAAAATAATCTTTTGTTTCAGTTGGGAATTCTTACAAAGATATAATTGATCTTTGTACCATAAGGAATCATTTTTCCAACTAAATGTATCATATGTACTTGGATCTTGCTTGCTAATTTTGAACAACTAGGTCCAAACTCCATGTTGTGATGCTTAGATGAAGATACCAATATTTTTATTTGATTCCTATTTCAAAGAGGTGCAAGATCGATCTAAAGATCGTCTTGACCCGATGAGCAGAACATTTATTTTTAATTTATTCAAGGTATGTGCAGGCCAGCCTTAAGGTTTTGTGCCCCAGCAGTTGTGTCACAGACCCTCACTAATGGATATATATTGGTCAACATTGGAGGACATTTTCACTCATCTCATCCTCACATTTCTCTCTCCTCATCTAATTGGTTCAATGAACTTGGAGGCTCTTCTCTCCACACGTGGGAAAATTCCAGCAGTAACACATTTCTGATTTCGGTCTAGGGTTTCTGCAAGGTCAAACAGACCTGAAACTCTCCCAAAAAATTCAATTTTCCAAATCCACATTTTTTGGCACTACTCCCGAGGCGAGACGTTGACTTTGACTTTTCTGCGTTGACCTAGCTGCTGCTGCTGTTTACGTTGAGCGTTGACTGACAACGTTGAATTTTTGGGTTTACTTTTGAGTTGACCGTTTGGCTGTCCTAGAGGGTTGTGTGACATTGCTGGTTGGCTGACCATATTGAGACTTTGTTGGTTGAAGCATCCTGTTGATCGCTGTAACACACCAACACACATATATTTCTGGCTTGTCTTCTATCGATCTACTAGTATGTTCTATCAACAATTTACTTTATTGTTTATGTGATTACTGATTGATATTGAGATAAAAAGTAAAGTTGCATCAAGCATAGAACATCTACACAAATTTACATGGTATCAGAGTTGAGGTGAAGACAAAGCCCTAATTTGTAGCAATCACCGAAGAAGAGGATGGGTTCCTCAAACTACAATGGCTTTAAGACTAATGACAAATTGACTGGGAAGGATGACTTCCATGCCTGGAAGATGACATTGGATCTTAATTTGGAAGACCAAGATGTCATGGACTATGTGCAGGGTAAAATCCAAGAGCCTCCATCCACTGCAACTGCTGCTACCAAAACAAAGTGTAAGAAGGGGGAGATCAAAACAAAGTTGATGATCAGGGACTCAATTCATAAGAGTCTGGTTGCCTACATCTCTGAGCTGGGCACATCCAAGGAGATGTATGATAAATTGGTCAACATGTTCAAGGATAACAATGTGAATCATGTCTTATTCTTCAAGAATAAATTGAAGAATCTAAAGAAAGGCAGGGATGAGTCTGTTCAATCATATTTTCTGAAGCTGACTGATATCAGGAACAATCTGCTGGCTATTGGGGAGACAATAGCTGATCGAGAGATGGTACTCATCGCACTTGGAGGGCTCTCATATGAATGGCATGTGTTCAACACTACCATTCTCAATAACAATGTGATACTTGACTTTGAAAAATTACTATCAAGATGCGTACAATAAGAAACAAGAATGAAGGAATATGAAAATGAAGAAAACGCTGCCTTCGTTGCTCATTCTAGTAAGAAGAACTTTGGTGGTCCAAGGAACAAAGGAAGAGTAGGGGCCCAAGGAAAGAAGGGCAAGTGTTACACTTGTCACAAGGCAGGTCACTGTGCTAGAGAATGCCCTTTCAAGAAGGATTCTCTCTCGATGATGACAACAACAACAATCAGAGGAATGACAATCAAAGGAACAATAGGTTCAAGTGGAAGAGAAAGGTTCCCTCCAGCAGAAATGGTCAACCTTTCAAAAGGTTGAGAACTCTAGGTATGAGGAATCAAATGTTGTTGATAAAAGAAATGAATTCATTCTTGTATCTGCCCTCTCAGCTGCATCTCCACCCGACACTATGGATGTCTAGTTGATAGATAGTGGTGCCTCAAGGCACATCATTGGGTTCAAGGAAGCACCCTCTGATATGGTTGAGAAGGATACTAATTTGGAAATTATCCTTGGAGATAATGCCGCATATCCCGTGAAAGGGACAGGGACTGTGACCCTCCACTTGTCTCAAGGTCAAGTCCTCTGCTTGTAGGATGTACTCTTTGTACCTAATTTGAAGAAGAACCTTGTGTCTATATCGGCCATGGAAGACAAAGGTTTCAATGTGGTATTCATTGATGGGAAGGAAGTCCACTAGGTTGGAGGAAGTCCACTAGGAGTGATAACGTGTGATACTATCTGACAGACTAAAAAACGACATCAGAGGTTTGGACACCTTCACTACAAGGCCCTTCCCGAAGCAAGGAAGGTGGTGACGAGGATGCCCGAGTTCTCAAATAATCGTGAAGGTGTATGTTAGGGTTGTGCCGAAGGAAAGCATACAAGGGAACCTTTCCCCTCAAGCGTCACAAAGACATATGATGTCTTGCATTGATACATTATGATCTGTCTAGTATGCTGCCAGTGACATCCTTGGGAGGATGTTCTTATTATATGATGTTCATAGATGACTTCTCTCGCAAAACCTGGATATATTTCTTGAAGAAGAAGGATGAGGATTTCATGTGGTTCCATACCTTCAAAGCCTTGGTGGAAAATCTGACAGGGAAGAAGATCAAGATACATAGGACCGATAATGGCACAAAATATGAGACGAACGAGTTCAAGAACTTTTGCAGAGAAGCTGGCATCAAGAGGGATACCACAATGTTTGTGGGCTACAACAAAACTTCGAAGGAGGCATATAGAGTCTATGTGCTTGGTCAAAGGGAAGTGGAGATATGCCACGATGTCACCTTTGACGAAGATGCTTCCCTAAGGAGAGTAGTCAATCTTCCGAGATCTGAGGAAGATCATGAAGGAAGGCCTAGAAATCAATAAGAACCGAAGGATGAGACAATGCCTGATGTTGAAGGACTGATGGACTCGATTGATCCACCTCCTTCAATAGGGAAGAGACCATCATGGCTCAGGGTCACTCTTGAGGATGTCGAGGGACATATGGCGCCAAGGGGGACATTCCATGAAAGCAAGAAGCCGAATAGATACCAAGGGTATCTAGTAGCCATGGAAGGATGCTATGCACGAAGAGTATGAGTCCATAATGAAGAATGATGTCTAGGATGTGGTTCCAAGACCGGAGGACAAAGCAGTTGTCACCTCTAAATCGATCTACAAGATCAAGCATGGATTTGATGGAAGTGCTGAAAAGTTCAAGGGAAGATTCATTGCCCGTGGCTTCTCTCAAAAGGAAGGCATAGACTATGATGACATATTTGCACTTGTGGCCCGATATACCACCATCCGATCTATCATAGCCCTTGCTGCTACGCAAGGATGGAGTCTTCATTAGATGGATGAAAAGACCGCATTTCTGCATGGTGCGATAAAGGAAGAGGTGTATGTGGAGCAACCTCTAGGGTTCGAAGTCCAGGATTGGGACACCCATGTATGCAAGTTGAAGAAAGCCCTCTATGGATTGAAACAAGCACCCAGAGCTTGGTACGAGAGGATAGATAACTACTTGATGAAGTTGGGCTTCACCGTAGTAAGGCTGATCCAAATATTTACTTCAAGGTTGATAGAGAAAAGCCTCTCATTCTGGTGCTATATGTGGACGACCTCTTCCTTACAGGTGCTAACCCTCTCATTCATCAGTGCAGGAGGGAGCTCGCTGTTGAGTTCGAGATGAAGGTCCCAGGACTGATGCATTACTTGCTATGCCTGGAGGTCTGGTAGAGACCTGGCGAGATTTTCCTTTCTCAAGGAAAATACATTGCAAAGCTTCTGGAAAGATTTGGTATGGTGGACTGTAAGTCCATGTCGACAACGATGGAGCTCAACTTTAAGAAGTTGAGTGGCAGCTTTGCTACAGTCCATGTCGACATCGATGGAGCTCAACTTTAAGAAGTTGAGTGGCAGCTCTGCTGGGCTTGTGCTAGCAAATCCTATTGAGTATCGTCAACTTGTAGGGGCCCTGATGTTCTTAGTGAACACCCGTCCGGACGTATGTTTTGCAGTGAAAATTTTGAGTCGACATATGGTTGATCCTCATAACATTCACTGGGTTGGACGATGAGCTCTGGGAGCTCTAGGGGGCTTTGGGGATAGCTTCTCGAAGCTATAAGCAACCATAGGGCTAGGCTTGCCGAACCTTGTTGGTGTGCTTCTGCCCCACCATTATGATGTTGAGTTGGTTCACCTCTCACGATCTGTGCCCCGTATGCATCCTACCCATTGAGTCTCGGGCTCATGGGAAGTACCTCTCATTTGGCCAGTGAGGTGGGAAAAGCTAGAGACTAGTAGCAAATACTGATGGATGCATCAGAGATTACCGTACTCTCTATCTAGGATGACAGGTGTCCAACCAGTTGATTTGGGATCAAGTCTAGTGAGGTTTCGGACCTCCAACTGGCTTCGGGTCAATGAAACTAACTTCAGGTTAGTATATGACTCTCTTGAGTCCAAGTGAGGTTTCAGACCTCCTACTAACTTTGGGTTAGATAACCCAACTTCGGGTTGGTATGAGACTCTTTGTGAGTCCTATAGAGGTTTCAGACCTCTGGCCTGAATCTGTCAGTTGGGAATGATGTCTTTGTGACTGACCCACTTCTGTTCTGAAATAAAGAAGCCAACAAATTAAGTTATGGCGAGATGACGCACGATGTTTGGATCGCACAGGTGTATGGAGTTATCCCTAGTTGAGAGGGAGTGTTAATTTTGGACAACTAGGTCCAAACTCCATGTTGTGATGCTCAGATGAAGTTACCAATATTTTTATTGGATTCCTCTTTCGGAGAGGTGCAAGATCAATCTAAAGATCTTCTTGATCCGATGAGCAGAACATTTATTTTGAATTTATTCAAGATATGTGCAGGTCGGCCTTAAGGTTTTGTACCCCAACAGTTGTGTCACACACCCTCACTGATGGATATATATTGGTCAACGTTGGAGGACATTTTCACTCATCTCATCCTCACATTTCTCTCTCCTCATCTGATCGGTTCGATGACCTTGGAGGCTCTTCTCTCCACACGTGGGAAAATTCCAGCAACAACACATTTCTGACTTCGGTCTAGGGTTTCTGCATCAAACTTTGATCAGCATTGACTTTGGTCAACACAAGGTCAAATAGACTCGGAACTCTCCCAAAAAATTCAATTTTCCAAATCTGCATTTTTGGCACTATTCCCGAGGCTAGACGTTGACTTTGACTTTTCTATGTTGACCTAGCTGTTGCTGCTATTTGCATTAACCGTTGACTAGCATTGTTGACTTTTTGGGTTGACTTTTGAGTTGACCGTTTGGCTGTCCTAAAGGGTTGTGTGACATTGCGAGTTGGCTGACCATATTGGACTTTGCTAGTTGAAGCATCTTGTTGACCGTTGTAATGCACCAACACACTTATATATTTCTGGCTTGTCTTCTGTCGATCTACTGATATGTTCTATTAGCATTTTACTTTATTGTTTATGTGATTGCTGACTGATATAGGGATAAAAAGTAAAGTTGCATCAAGCATAGAACATCTACACCAATTTACATTGCTGCAACTTTTGAATGAGTGTCCATACTTCTTCATCATTCTTCCATTCCTCCCTTGCCTCAGTTATCCAATCTGGTTGGATAATAGAAATGACACAAAGTAATGCTTCCACCTCTTCATCCTTTGAGAGTGCATCTGCAAAAACATTTAGCTTCCCTTTTTTGTAGGTGATTTCAAAGTCATAACCCAACATCTTTGTGACCCATTTTTGCTGCTCTCCTGAAGATAGTCTTTGTTCCAAAAAATATTTAAGACTATCATGATCAATTTTTACCTTGAAGTGTCTTCCCATTGAGTAAGGTCACCATTTCTTTAGTGCATGTAGTATTGCCAACATTTCCTTCTCATAAATAACTTTCTGTAATTACTTTCTTTTGATTGGATGACTTTCAAAAGCAATGGGTCTTCCTTCTTGCATTAAAACAACACCAATTCCATTTTGTGAGGCATCACATTCCACAATAAAGGTTTTTGTGAAGTTTGGCATAGCTAAGACCGATGCTAGGCACATTGCCACTTTAAGATGTTCAAAGGCCTCAGTTGCTTCAAGAGTCCATGAAAATGCATATTTCTTCAATAATGGTTTTAGAGGTGCTGCTATTCTCCCATAATTCTTAAAAAACTTGCGATAATACCTTTTTAACCCGATAAATCCTCGCCACTGCTTTATGGTTGTGGGGACTTTCCATTCCTTAAATGCTTTAATTTTGTTAGGGTCTACCTTTACACCCTCCTGAGATACAATATGACCCAGATATTCCACCTCTTGTACTCCAAAGAAACATTTGGAGGTTTTTGCATATAATTGTTTCTCCTCCAATAGATTGAGCACCCTGTCAACATGTTGAACATGATCCTTCCAAGTCTTCTTGTAGATTAGTATATCATCAAAAAACACTAACACAAATTTTCCAAGGAAGGGTTTAAAAATGGAATTCATTAACCCTTGAAACGTAGAAGGTGCATTGGTAAGGCCAAAATGCATGACCAAAAATTCATAATGACCCTCATGAGTTCGAAATGTTGTTTTCGAAATATCTTCAGTCTTCATTCTAATTTGATGATATCCTGAACGAAGATCCAACTTCGTAAAATAATTTGCTTCATGTAATTCATCCAATAATTCATCAATCACATGAATGTGAAACTTGTCTTTAATAGTGAGCTTATTGAGCTCTCTATAATCCAGACACATGTTCCATGATCCATCCTTCTTGTGCACCAATACTACTGGAGTAGAGAAAGAGCTTTGACTAGGTTGAACTATACCAGTCTCTAGCATTTATGCGATCATACGTTCAATTTTGCTCTTTTGGACATAAGGATATTTGTATGGCTTGATGTTTGGAGGAACACTTCCTGGAATCAAATGAATAGCATGATCATGATCACGAATAAGTAGGAGTCCTTTGGGAGCTTCAAACACCTTGAAATGATTGTCTAAGACTTTTTAGAGATCTGGAGAAATAGATGATTTGGTGTTGGAACTTCTAGTTAGCATAATTGTGCAATTAGGCCTTGTTGTTCTTTCTTTAGAAGCTTTGTCATGACATTATAGCTTATTATCTTTCCCAACTTCCCTACGATACCCCGTAATTCAACTTCCTTTCCTTCCGAAAAAAAGCCAAGAAAAGTTCTTGAAAATTAAAAGCTACCATCCCAAAAGATTGTAACCCTTGTACTCCTAATACAACATCAACACCTCCCATTGGAATGGAAAGCTTTGGACTATTCAATACATATTCCCCTATGGTTAGCTTGATATTATGGTATTTTCGAGAGAAATTTATAGTCCTTCCATTTGCAACCATCACTTGAGACTTTGGTGCTAGGTATAGGAAGCAATTCAATTCCTTGGCTACCTTACAATGAATAAAATTATGGGTACTACCTGAATCAATCAACACTATTACATTTTTCTTCTTGATATGTTCTTCTCTCTTGAGATTTTGAGGAGTGGTAATTCCTACCAATGCATTACAAGATATGGTCAGACTCATTTCTTCTTTCTCTAAGGTTGGTTCTTGGTGTATATCCTCTTCTTTTGAAGTTTCTTGTTCATTTTCTTCCTCTTCACAATCTATGTAAAATAATTTCTTCTCAGCACACTTATGACCTTTAGTGTATTTTTTATCACAACTGTAGCAAAGCCCTTTTTCTCTTTTTTCTTCCAATTGTTATGGTGTCAACCTTGTAGGTTGTGGAAGTCTAGGAGTAGCAACACTTCCATCTTTATCGATGTGAGTGGTAGGCTTCCTTGTCACCATAATTTTACTTTCAATTTTTCTTGCCAACCTGAATGCCTTCTCCAATGAATCAAGTTCCCAAAGACGAACCTCATATTGGATGTTATCCTTTAAAGTCCCTATGAAGACATCAATTATGTGTTCCTCTGGAATATCAGTTACCCTTATATTCAATTTTTGGAAGTCCTCAAAGTGCTCCACCATTGAACCCTTTTGTTTGAGATTTATGAATTGGCTTAAGAAGGTGTTGCTCTTTGTATCCTCATAATGTGCTATCATTTCCTCTATAAAAATTGACCAAGTGACAATTTTTTTACTAGAGAAAAGCCATCGATACCATACACATGTATTTTGTTCTAAATGTAAAGTTGAAATGCATACCTTTTGTGTGTTTTTCACATTATGGAGATAAAAATATTGCTCAATCTGTAGTATCCATGTTACGGGATCCTTGCCATCAAACTTCCTCATATCCATCTTTGGAATACGGTAGGTCTTCAATCCAACATTAGAGTTTATTAAATCACGATTAACATTATTTTTGTTCTCATCATGAGTTTCCTGTACTACCTTTTCGCCATTATGAATAATTTCTTGTATCAAATTTTTAAAACCTTCCTTCAAACCTTCCATGTCTGCTTTTAGATCATTCTTCATGTCATCCATCTTAGTTTCCATGCCATCCATCTTAGCTTCCATGCCATTCTTCAAACCATCCATCTTAGCTTCCACGCCTTTCTTCAAACCATCCATATTAGCTTCCATGCCTTTCTTCAAACCATCCATCTTGACTTCCACGTTTTTTTTTTCAAAACTTCCATTTCATTTTTTGTTGCTCTTTGCAAGAGTGAAATTTGGTGCACTTGGTCTTGTAATTTTGATATATCATGTTGCACTTCTTTCTCTTCATGAGTTATAGTAGAGCCTTCTAAGGGTTTAATGGGTGTTGAATTATTTTTAGGGGCCATTTAGAACCCAATACTGATATGTATTGTTCAATATGCCCTTGGAATCATTTCAAACTGATTATTCAAACAAGACTTATGCAATTTGGAAAAACAAATACACACCTTTTTCTATCTTTTGAGGAGCTTGATATTGAAACTGATGTATCTCTGGAATTTCGGATCCCCAAGATTTTATCTTCGGTCCTTTATTAGCCCTCTGAATCTTCTTTCCAATGCCACAGGCCTGACCTGATTTGGATTCTTCAAGGAAAAGTTATTCCTAATCTCCCGTAATGACGTAATTATGGACTGGTTTAGTAGTGCGAACTTGTACGACATGCGACGTTTCACTATTTCCTCTTGCGGCTCTGAAATTGATACACAATAAACTACAGTCCATGTATTGTCGGCCACTTTTTACAGAATTCCAATCTTATGCTTAGAGAGAGAGAGTTATGGTGATTTTCCCAAGTTCACCTATTTGAGATGAAATTTGAGAGCCTACAAAACCCCTAACTTCCACAGATCCTATCTCCGATAATAGTGCGAACCAAGATTTGAAATTTGTACACGACGTTCATCAAGATTTCTTTGTAAATGGATTTTTTTTAGCTTTTGAACCTTCGTAGAAAAAAGGTTATAGAGAAAATGCCACGATGACTTGTTTGAAGCAACGAAACCTTAGAATCCAAAGCTCTGATACCAAATGTTATGAAACCAGCTCCAAAAATAGAAGAAAAGAGAGATCAACGCCTTATAAATCAACCACTTCAAGGGGGAAACCTCCTTTACATTACATAAATGAACAATTCTTGGATGATTTAAAAGACAAAACCTCCTTTCTATATATAGGAGTCCATGGGGTCACAATATAATCCTAGCTGACCTAAATATAATGTAAGGGCACAACAATAACAATAGTGAGGTTTTATGGGGCACAACAATAACAATAGTGGGGTTTTATGGGGCACAATAATAAAAATATGGGGACTACAGGGGTACAACAATAACAATAAGGGGATACACTAACAATAATAAGGGACTACACTAGTAATATAGGGACCTAACATTTATGGTTTGAAAGACATTTCCATCTCGGTCTTGAGGTCCCAACTCTGATAAAACATAAAATCCTAGCCCAAGTTTTGCATCTTCAGAATCTTGTTTTTAGCAACACGAAAGATTAAGTGGGGATAGATTGTGAGGTTTGAACCACAATATCTTTCACTTATCAACTCAGACCCTGCCATTACGGTAGTCTTTGAGAAAGTAGGTTGTGTTAGATTCTATAAAAAAATATCGGGTTATAATGTGGAGTTGACCAAAGGATTTTCCCTGAATTTTGATGGAGATGAAGTGAAAGTTGAAAAATTGAAATTCATTATGTCAAAAGGCACCATAGCATCAACCACAGAAATACCTTTGGAGGGGGAGAACTGGTTCAAAGGAATTCCTTTGGAGTTAGAGCATTATAAGGATTTCATGAAATCAAAGTATAAAAACCAAGAGTTTGGTGTTGTAGTGCCTAGTGAGTATTTATTGGAAAATTATATTAAGCTTCTCAAACTAATTCAGAAGTACTTCATGTGTGAAGGAAGATTCACCAGGGTCTATCAATATCACTTCAGGCTCCTCATGCATTTCTCAGGTAAAAAGACTCTAAATTTACCCTTTTTCCTCTTCAAGAGTTTAGGCAAGATGGACGAGGGAGTAAGAATGAAGAAGGTCATGGTTGGCTCAGGATTATTTCATTTTTCACTAATTAAACTGTTGGTATTAGAGGAGTTGAAGAAAAGGAGACATATATGGCAGGATTTTCTAATCTCATCCAAGTTTACAATGAAATCTATTAGAAGTCTATCAAGCTACATGGATACTCCATCATCCAAAACTAAGACTATTTCTTCACCGCTAAAGAGTTATGTCAAGAAAAAAATGTCATCTACAGTTGAGCAATCACCAAAGAGAAAGGGCTGAAAACTACAGTTCTCACCAGAGGTACCAGAGATTCTAGTGCCAAGAAGTCCACTCACAAAGCTAGCTACTAAAAGGTTACCATTAGACAAGCCAACTAAAGAAATTGCCGAGCCTAGTGAATTTCAAGCACAAACAAGTTCTATGGATGAGAAAGATAAGAAATTTAAGGAGTTAGAGAAGCAGTTAAGAGAAGCTCAGTTAGTTATAGCCCAACTGCAACAAGAAAAAAGGCAACTAAAGAAGACAATCCTAGAAAAAACAACTGAGTCTAGTGAAAAATTTCCTATGATTAAAGGCACACTTGTTGTTGTCAAATTGAAGGGCAAAATAAAGGTAATCAAGGAAGATATTAAGAAAGATGAAATACCAGCAGCCAAGGTTACAACCTCCTCAACTACAAAGCTACAAGTCCAAGAAGAGAAAATAGTTTAAGAGGAGAAGGAGGATGAAGGGAAGTTAAACCTTCATGGGGATGAAGAACAAATTAAAATAGGCCCGAGATGAAATTGATGAGCTAAAGTAGCAAGATGAAAATGGCCAACAAAATAGAGAATTAAAGGATCAATTAGACAAGGCACAAGTGACTGTAACTTATTTGCAAGAGGAAAACATGTAGCTTACACCTAAAGTGTCTTAAGAAACAATGACATCTGATGCCAAAGGCAACGGTAAAGTGGTGATTGATGTTGAGAAGATGAAAGAGCCAATTGACCAGTTTTCAAGGAGACCTAAGACTAGATCTATTGCCAAGGTACATGAGCAAGAAAAGGAGACTGTGTCGCCTATGGTTTTTGATGAACAAAGGGGCTATGAGAATTTACTAGAGCAACTTGAAGGTGTGCAACATCAAGTTGATCAGCTTAAAGAGAAATACCATAGGGATAAGATGGTCTTTTTTAAAGAGGTGGAAGCTGCTTTGCCTACTCTTCAAAGGGAAAAGCACAAGCTAAAATAGACTTTTCCTCTACATAAGAAAGTAAAGAACCTATATGTGAAAAACCTAGTCCTAAAGAGAAGGTTTAGGTTGATGAAGAAAAGGCTTGCTGAAGTCGGGGAAGCTAGAAGAAAGAGGAAGAAAACTAAGTTAGACTTGCTAATTGAGGCTGTTGAAGAAGAGAAAATAGGTGAAAAGACGAGCTGACAACTGCTACCCACAGGTGTTGCGCATAGGATGAGCAACATGACTAGGGTTTCTTGAAAAGGACCTTTTTGGAAAAAGTTTGGTACTTGCAGGGCATGGATACCTTTATTACAATCAACAGGGCATCGACTATGAGTTTTTGATCAAAGTGCATCCATTTATGTGGTAAGAGGAGCAGTCAGGTACTGCGCATCGATACAATCAAATTTTTTGGACCGAATTTGTACCTAAGTGTTGGTAAATGAAATTTTTAATCATGCCATTATTTATGTTTTATCATGTAAAAACTTCTCTCATGATGTTTTGTACAAGTTCAATGTATTTTGAGTGTAGGCAAGTTATAAGTAATAGTCAAAGATGCTTTCCTAGTTTCCAAAATAGTGGTTTTTCCTTTCCTATCTTGATGAAATTAGTTCCATCTATTGGGGATAGGTGGGTTTCGACCTCCTTTGATCTAGAAAAAATATTTTGTGTATAGTGCATGATATTGAATGCAGAAAGGGTTGATTGTGGAGTAGAAAGAAGATCCTTCCTTTGATATTGTAAGCTGTGGAGTTACAATACAAGTAGACAATTAAGAAATACAAAGACAATTTTGTTTCATGATTCTTGTGTCAGACAAATGGTGATGTCTCTCTCTTTGTAAATTTGTCTTTCTTTCTAGTTTTTACATGGATTCTCCTTCTTAATTGTTTACAAGAAGATTATGAGTGGAATTTACTCATAGTGCCCTGCTCTAGATTTTTAAGAAATTATAATGTTTTTTCTTTTGAAATTAAATATAAAATTCATCTCTGTATGCTTTATATTTAACAAATACTTAGTCTCATTCATCTCACCCATACTACAACAGCTTTGTAAGATCCAGGAGTTTGCCTACCTTACCTTGTTTCAAGCTGCTCTGTTCATTTGTGATTGATTATTGAACATCATTATGACTCCATGCCCAATGGACCTCTCCTTTACCCTACAACCACAAATTTAAAACATATCTTTTGATCTTCATAACTAGCCTCAAATATGAAATATTTAGTTATCTAATTGAATGTAAATTCATATAGAGAGAGCCCTCTCTAGGCCAGAAGGGCTAGATTCTGGTCCAAATGAGACTTATGGTTACCTCTGCAATTTTTCCTCCTCAGCCTAGGAAAACTATGAAGTGCTAACACTCTCTGATGAAAATTTGATATAATAATAAGAATAATTGAGCAAAGGGTTCCCCCCCACATTGGGTTTTTTCCCCCGCATCCGCAAAATCTAGTGTTCTCTTGTCTTGGATTGTCTTCTGCATTTTTGTTTCATGTTCTATCTAATTTTACTGTCACTTTGATCAATGGTTAATGTGATTTCTATTGGAAATCTAAATTGGAAATTGTCATTGGGTCACTAAAGGAGCATTGAAGTAATTGTGCTAAGCATATAACATACCATTATTAACTAAAATTAACACCTTACCCTGCGGATACTTGGGCCAAGTGAAGACTATCTGAGGTACAATAATCTAAGACACAGGCTGTAGTTTTCCACCCAAACACTCCTTGAGGCTCAGGAACCCTTTGTGTGCTTCACACATGTCATTGATGTATATAATATGGTTGAACGACTCCCAGTGTTGTGGGAGGCCCATGATGGTGAGAGATGTGGACACTATAGTGGGAAGGCCACTGTGCATAAGGCACTATGTGCGAGATTATGGTGGCCAAAATTGTTTGCAAAGAGTTATGATGAAGCAAAAGGAAGGGATGGATAGAATAGATCTATAACACATACACAAAGAACAACACTAGGGTGTTAGATAAATTGTCTCTAGGAAAAAAAGCCCATGGTTTGCATGTGTTTTTAGGAGACAATATAAAGTAGATGGTTTATTGGCTACACATAAAGCAAGGCTAGTCACTTAAGGATTTAGACTCTTCATTGGTTGAAGTAGGCCCCAAGGGCCTAGTATGTCAAAATAATCAAACCTCTTACAAAGTGATAAATGATTTAGGAGCTCCCTTGATCTAAATCTATATATCAAAAGAACAAGGGATGGTATAATGATATTGGTAGTCTATATGAATGATATAATCATAACTGGCAATGATCTTGAGGCAATCTATTATCAGAATAAACTTTGTTTTTAAAGGTTTTTTCAGAAAAGGTTGACCATTTCAGTGTCAACACTTTTGATGTAATAAATAGGGAAATCAATGATAGTGGGACTATCAATGTTTTAGTGATCAGATATAGTTTTCTAAAGAAATTTGCTGACAACAGGCTCATCTACAATTCCATTTTAGCTCGCAGGACAACCATCAACACTAAAACAAAATTTTAAATTTAAAAGGTTGTGACTATGCTGACCACATCAACGTGAACGATATCATTAAAACATGTCTCCATCTGGCTCGAAGGGGTAAAAAAGCACTGGTTAATAAGTGTTCTCAACTGCTAGGAGTGAATTTTATTGTAATGATTTTACCATATGATATGAACCCCGATGTGTAATTATCACCTCAACTATGTAATCATTCACCTACATAGTTGTAATATTTTGTTCCACACGTAAAGATATTTTACCATGTACAATCAATAATCTTTGTTTTCAGTTTGGAGTTAATCACACTTGGCATTGTTGAACTCATTTTACTCACAGGGATTCAGGCTCGAATCCCGGGAAGACCACATATCACAATGGGAAAATGAGGTAAGGAAAATCGTTTTGAGCCTAAGATGTCGAACCTGTTGATAATCTAGCCGAACATTCAACATCAGTTTCAGCAAGCTGGACGAAGTGAATTTTTCACTGCTGCACCGACTACCATGATGTAGTGGCTCGGTCCTTCGCTTATGTTAGGTCCCTATATTACTAGTATAGTCCCTTATTGTTGTTAGTGTAACCCCCTTATTGTTATTATTGTACCCCTGTAACCCCCATATTGTTATTATTGCCCCCTTAAATTATTATTGTTAGGTCGGCTAGGATTACATTGTGGCCCTATGGACTCCTATATATAGAAAGGAGGTTTTGTAATTTGTATCATCCAAGAATTTTTCATTCATGTAATGTATTGGAGGTTACCCCCTCAAAGTGGTTTATTTCTAAGGCGTTGATATCTCTTTTCTTCTATTTCTGGAGCTGGTTTCACAACATTTGGTATCAGAGCTTTAGATTCTAGGGTTTCGCTGCCCCAAATAGGTCATTGTGGCATTTTCGCTATAACTTTTTTTCTGCGAAGGTTCAGAAGCTGAAATTTTGAGAGTGTGAAGCCGAACTCCTAAGGAACATCGTCGCAAAATTTCAGAGCTTGGTTCGCAATATTTTTAGAGATATGATCTGTGGAAGTTAGGGCTTTGTGCAGGCTCCTAAATTTAACCTAAACAGGTTTTCGCGGCATTTGCGCTATAACTTTTGTTCTACGAAGTTTCAGAAGCTGAAATTTTTAGAAAGCAAAGCCGAAATCCTGAGAAACATCGTTGCAAAATTTCAGAGCTTGGTTCGCAATATTTTCAGAGATATGATCTGTGGAAGTTAGGTCTTTTTCAGGCTCCCGAATTTCATATCAAAGAGGTTATCGTGGGAAAACCTTCATAACTCTCTCTCTGAGCATCAGATTGGAATGCTGTAAAAATTGGCCGGAAGTACATGGACTGTAGTTTCTTTTCTATCAATTTCAGAGCCAAAGGAGGAAACAGTGACATGTGGTAAGTCGTACAAATGTGCTATACTGAACCAATCCATAATTGGGTCACTGTGGGAGATTGGACATAACTTTATCTTGAAGATTCCAAATCATGTCAGACTTGTGGTATTCGAAAGAAGATTCAGAGGGTGACTTCAGGGCCAAATTTCATATATTGAAGATCCAAAATCACAAAGATAATTCAGTTTCAATATCGAGTTCCTCAAAATCAAGAAAAAGGTGTGT
Source organism: Pinus albicaulis (assembly GCA_034641835.2). Classification (NCBI taxonomy): domain Eukaryota; kingdom Viridiplantae; phylum Streptophyta; class Pinopsida; order Pinales; family Pinaceae; genus Pinus; species Pinus albicaulis. The sequence continues at coordinate 5,590,060 of CM076580.1, forward strand.
ATTTTTTTCAAATTGCATAAGTCTTGTTTGAAAAATCAGTTCTAGTTGATTCCAAAGGCCTATTGAGCATAACTATCAGTATTGGGTTCTAAAATGCCTCCTAAAAAGAACTCAACACCCATTAAGCCTTCAGAAGGCTCTACTATGACTCATGAAGACGAAAAAATGCAACATGAGATATCAAAAGTCCATGAGCAAGTGCACCAAATTTCGCTATCGCAAAGAGCAACAAAAATTGAAATGGATGGTTTGAAGAAAGGCGTGGAAGCTAAGATGAATGGTTTGGAAGCTAAGATGGATGGCATGGAAGCTAAGATGGATGACATGGAAGCTAAAATGGAAAACATGAAGAATGATCTAAAATAAGACATGGAAGGTTTGACAAAGTTGATACAACAAATGTTTCCTAATGGTGAAAAGATAGTAGAGGAAACTAATGATGAGAACAAAATAAATGATAATCGCGATTTCATAAACTCTAATATTGGCAGGAAGAACCACCATATTCCAAAGATGGATATGAGGAATTTTGATGGCAAGGATCCCGTAACATGGATACTACAGATGGAGCAATATTTTGATCTCAATAATGTGCAAAACACACAAAAGGTACGCATTGCAACTTTACATCTAGAACAAAATACATTTGTATGGTATCGATGGCTTTGCTCCCGTAAAAAAATTGTCACTTGGTCAATTTTTACGGAGGAAATGATAGCACATTATGAGGATACAAAGAGCAAAACCTTCTTTAGCCAATTGATAAATCTCAAACAAAAGGGTTTAGTGGGGGAGCACATTGAGGACTTCCAAAAATTGAATATAAGGGTAATTGATATTACAGAGGAACACAGGATTGATCTCTTCATAGGTACTTTAAGGGATAACATCCAACATGAAGTTCTCGTTGTGGAACCTGATTCATTGGAGAAGGCATTCAGGTTGGCAAGAAAAATTGAATGTAAAATTATGGCGACAAGGAAGCCTACCACTCACTTCTATAAAGAGGGAAGTGTTGCTACTCCTAGATTTCCACAACCTACAAGGTCGACACCACAACAATTGGAAGAAAAAAGAGCAAAAGGGCTTTGCTACAGTTGTGATAGAAAATACACTAAAGGTCATAAGTGTGCTGAGAAGAAATTATTTTACATAGATTGTGAAGAGGAAGAAGAAAATGAACAAGAAGAGGATATACACCAGGAACCAGCCCTAGAAGAGGAAGAAATTAATCCGACCATATCGTGTAATGCACTGGCAGGAATTACCACTCCTCAAACTCTCAAGATAGAAGGACATATCAAGAAGAAAAAGGTAATAGTGTTGATTGATTCAGGTAGCACCCATAATTTTATTCATTGTAAGGTAGCCAAGAAATTAAATTGTTTCCTATACCCAGCACCAGAATGTCAAGTGATGGTTGCAAATGGAGAAACTATAAATTGCTCTGGAAAATGCCATAATATTAAGCTAACCATGGGGGAATATGTATTGACTAGTCCAATGCTTTCCATTCCTATGGGAGGTGCTGATGTTGTACTAGGAGTACAATGGTTACAATCTTTGGGGACGGTAGCTTTTAATTTTCAAGAACTTTTTTTGAAATTTTTTTCAGAAGGAAAGGAAGTCGAATTACGGGGTATTGCGGGGAAGCCAGGAAGGATAATAAGCTCTAATGTCATGACAAAGCTTCTAAAGAAAGAACAGCGAGGCGTAATTGCACAATTATGCTCACTAGAAGTTCCAACATCAAAATCATCTATTTCTGCAGATCTCCAACAAGTCTTGGACAATCATTCCAATGTGTTTGAAACTCCCAAAGGACTCCCACCTATTCGTGATCATGATCATGCTATTCATTTGATTCCAGGAAGTGTTCCTCCAAACATCAGGCCTTATAGATATCCTTGTGTCCAAAAGAGCGAAATTGAACGTATGATTGCAGAAATGTTAGAGGCGGGTATAATTCAACCTAGTCAAAGTTCTTTCTCTGCTCCTGTAGTATTGGTACACAAGAAGGATGGATCATGGCGAATGTGTCCTGATTATAGGGAGCTTAATAAGCTCACCATTAAAGATAAATTTCCCATTCCTGTGATTGATGAATTATTGGATGAATTACATGGAGCAATTTATTTTACCAAGTTGAATCTTCATTTAGGATATCATCAAATTAGAATGAAGACTGAAGATATTCCAAAAACAGCATTTCGAACTCATGAGGGTCATTATGAATTTTTGGTCATGCTTTTTGGCCTTACCAATGCACCTTCTACATTTCAAGGGTTGATGAATTCCATTTTCAAACCCTTCCTTAGAAAATTTGTGCTAGTATTTTTTGATGATATACTAATCTACAGTAGGTCTTGGAAGGATCATGTCTAACATGTTGACAGGGTGCTCAAACTATTGCAGGAGAAACAATTATATGCAAAAACATCCAAATGTTTCTTTGGAGTACAAGAGGTGGAATATCTGGGTCATATTGTATCTCATGAGGGTGTTAAAGTAGACCCTAACAAAATTAAAGCTATTAAGGAATGGAAAGTCCCCACAACCATAAAGTAGTTGCGAGGATTTCTCGGGTTAACAGGGTATTATCGCAAGTTTGTTAAGAATTATGGGAGAATAGCAACACCTCTAATAACATTATTGAAGAAAGATGCATTTTCATGGACTCCTGAAGCAACTAAGGCCTTTGAACATCTTAAAGAGGCAATGTGCCTAGCACCAGTCTTAGCTACGCCAGACTTCACAAAAACCTTTATTGTGGAATGTGATGCCTCAGGAAATGGAATTGGTGTTGTTTTAATGCAAGAAGGAAGACCCATTGCTTTTGAAAATCGTCCAATCAAAGGAAAGTATTTACAGAAACCTATTTATGAGAAGGAAATGTTAGCAATACTGCATGCACTAAAGAAATGGCGAACTTAACTAATGGGAAGACACTTCAAGGTAAAAAACGATCATGATAGTCTTAAACACTTTTTGGAACAAAGACTATCTTCAGAAGAGCAGCAAAAATGGGTCACAAAGATGTTGGGTTATGACTTTGAAATAATCTACAAAAAGGGAAGCTAAATGTTGTTGTAGATGCACTCTCAAGAAAGAATGAAGAGGTGGAAGCATTGCTTTGTGCCATTTCTATTATCCAACCAGATTGGACAACCGAAGCAAGAGATGAATGGAAGAAGGACAAAGATGTATGGACACTCATTCAAAAGTTGCAGCAAGATCCTAGTACATCTGATACATTTAGTTGGAAAAATGATTCCTTATGGTACAAAGATCGCTTATATTTTTGTAAGAATTCCCAACTAAAACAAAATATTCTTTTGGAATTGCACACTTCTCCTTTAGGAGGACACTCAGGATTTTTAAAAACTTACCACAGGGTGAAGAAAGAATTTTTTTGGGATGGCCTTAAATCAGATATTCAAAAGTTTGTGGCGGAATGTTTGGTTTGCCAGCAGAATAAAGTGGAGACAATTAAGACCCCGGGACTTCTACAACCTTTATCCATTCCATGTCAACGTTGGGAGGAGATTTCAATGGATTTTATCACAGGTTTACCGAAGTCCGAAGGCAAGAATGTCATCATGGTGGTAGTTGATAGACTTACCAAGTATGCACACTTTTGTGCATTATCTCATCCATTTAAAGCAAGTACAGTTGCTACTACATTTATGGACACAATTCAAAAGCTACATGGAAACCCAAGGGTTATTGTGAGCGACATAGATCCTATTTTTACTGGAAATTTTTGGACGGAGTTATTTTCTTGTTTGGGTACTCAATTAGCTCATAGCTCATCTTATCATCCTAAATCCGATGGTCAAACTGAGATAGTAAATAAATGTTTGGAATGATATCTTCGTTGTTTTGTATCTGATAAACAAATACAATGGGCCAAGTGGTTACCTCTCGCTGAATGGTGGTATAACACTTCCTTCCATACTGCAGCAAAAATGACCCCATTTATGGCACTTTATAGATATCATCCACCATCCATCACATCATCTTTAAGAGAAAATTCGAAGGTTCAAGCAGTGGAAGATCACATCGAGCATCAGCAAGAAGTTCTCCAACTCTTAAAGGATAACCTGAATTTGGCACAAAATCGAATGAAACAACAGGCAGATCAACATCGCAACGAGAGAAGTTTTGATGTAGGAGATTGGGTATTTTTACGGCTACAACCATACAAACAAATGTCCCTCAAGCAAGCTAAGAAGGATAATAAATTATCGCCAAAGAACTATGGTCCTTACAAGGTGTTGCAAAAGATTGGTACTATGGCATACAAATTGGAGCTTCCTGCTTCTTCACGAGTGCATCCAATTTTCCATGTTTCATGCTTAAAGAAGGTTATAGGTGAAAATCTTCCAATTCAAACAATATTGCCAAAGCTTGATGAGGAAGGAAAAATCATATTGGAACCTGAAGCAGTCGCGAAAGCCAGAACTCGACAGCTACGGAATCGATCAATTTCAGAGTATTTCATCAAGTGGAAGAACTTACCCACTGAAGATTCTACATGGGAGGATGAGAATTTTATATTGAACCACCCAGAGCTACTCAAGCATTGAGGACAACACTTTTTTGAAGGAGAGGTTCATGTTAGGTCCCTATATTACTAGTATAGTCCCTTATTGTTGTTAGTGTAACCCCTTTATTGTTATTATTGTACCCTTGTAACCCCCATATTGTTATTATTGTGCCCTTAAATTATTATTGTTAGGTCGGCTAGGATTACATTGTGGCCCTATGGACTCCTATATATAGAAAGGAGGTTTTGTAATTTGTATCATCCAAGAATTGTTCATTCATATAATGTATTGGAGGTTGCCCCCTCGAAGTGGCTTATTTCTAAGGCGTTGATATCTCTTTTCTTCTATTTCTGGAGCTGGTTTCACAACAACTTAGGGTTTTGATGGGAATCACGTGGATGTTGGGTGTCTGTCTTTTAGAGAAGTCAAGTTTTGAGGACACAACATTGCTAGCAGGTGGAGAAAGGATTTTTCACAGTTACGTGTTTGTAGGGATCGATGTCCATTTCTTTCTGAAGGAGGAGTTCAAGGGTCAGAACTAGAGGGTCGGACTTTAGAGGAGTTGGTTTCTGGATAAGTGGAATTGGCTATTGAAGATCATACAATCCTGCTTCACATGCGAAGGGAGATATAATCGGGTAAACCTCTACATCTTTTACTTTATTGCACATCTAGTTGGTCAAGTTAGAATTAACCCTTGTTTTTATTTACTGGAAAGTCTTAGGCATATGACAGCCATGTTCAGGGCTCGAACATACCCCTCCTCCCATTTCATATATCTCAAGGCCCTGATCAAACTTCTAATTGAAAACCAGCTAGCCAAGGTAGTGAGGACTTGGAGCCACTTCCTTTTTTGGGGAGGTTTCCAGCCTCAACCCCCTAAAAAACTAAGAGAAAGAAAGAAGTTTGCCACTAAAGGGAAGATAGCTCAGAAAACAACCTCTGTTGACCCAGCTCATAGCCATAATAATACAACAACTTCGTCCACATCATTTTTGCCTAAGATTCCCAAAGTCTATCAGAGAAGGAGTGCTAGGCTTAGCAGACTGGATCCTATATCTCCTGTGAGCCTACCTATTGCTGTTAGTTATCCTCAAACTATTAATTCTCTTTTCAAAACTTCATTCCCTGTAGACATACATGTACCAAAGGTTAATAAGGATAAAGAGGTTGAAATTGAGACCCCAGTTGAAGAGATGCCACCTGAAACCCTCAAAGGAGGAAGACAACCTCACACTAGGCCAAGAAATAAGCTAAGACTTAAAATCAAACTAAAGAATAACCCAGAATTGGATAAACAAGTAATAGATGTAGATGATATACTTCTAAAGGACCTGATCATTAACAAGAATAAAGTTGCAGGCTCTAAAAAGAGCAGATAATCTAAAAGGAAGGGTCCTATGGAGACAAGGTAGAGCAAGAAACAATGATTGGAGAAGGTAGATGTGCTTCTCAGGGCAACTAGTACCCTCGGCTAGGAGGCTTGAGGGAGAAAACTTAAAATTTTGTCTATATACTTGAGAAAACATTGTTTTTGTTAAATCAATTACATACAACCTAACCATTTTTGGATACTGTGGAACAATTGAGAAGCTGACATTCCCATCGTCAACAATTCTGGTGAAGCTGACAGTTCCATTGTTAGCGATTTTGAAACAAAACTGTATCTCCGTTGATAAAAGATGATTCAGGGAAGAGAATCGATAACCTTACTGTCAACGATTTTGAAAAATGAGTGCCGACATCTTCGTTGTCAGGAAATTTGGAGAAGCTGACATTCTCACTGTCAGCGAATTATGAAAAACAGGTGGAGCAGAAATACAGACAACCAATCTTTCAACAAAATGCACAATTCATAAAACTAAGGGAGCTGACAACGACACTATCAACAATTTTCACCAGGAGGTTCGAATGAAAGAAGAGCCCAAAAAGAAAGACAATTTCGGTGGAATATTGATCTTGTTTTGCAGAGGGACCTATTTTTCCAGCTAGGATGTTGTGCTATCAGTTAGGGACTTGTTTCTATTTTCGAGGAAGATAGTTTGAAAGATATTTCACCTAACATATATATCAACATATTTTCCAGCATATATTTTTAGGAAAAAACTGAATGTAGTTAAGTTTTTCTTCACATGCATGAACTTGGAGATATTTTGATATTTTTAGATTATTGTAATTATTGTAATCAGTTGATGTAACTTAGATCTATAAAGACACTTTTAGAAGAATTTTATTGAAAACATTTGCATTCTTGTGTATTTGAGCAATCTTAAATATATTACAGTTTTTTATGAGAATTTTATAGGAAATTCATGTGTTGTAGTTCCATATTAGTTTTCTCTTTGTTTATAAAATCTTTTCATGTATGGAAATTTCAGTGTATGAGATCTGGATTCATTTATGCTCTTTCTCATAATTCTCAGGCTTTAGTGTTTGTTACCTCAATCAACTATAATTTTGTCTCACTTCATTTCTTTTCTTCCAAACTCTCAATTTGTCAAAGGATTTGCTGCTATCATGTTTTTTGTATCCTGCTCATTAGATCTATAACATTATTTGTTAGAACTAGGCTCCATGCCCAATGGTGTGTTTTGTAAACAACCCAACCAAATTTTATCCTTTGAACTAAATATCGCCATACAATTTTAAAGACGAAACCTTCTACTATAGTGACCTTTAGGTAGTTGTGTTTTAGGGAGAGATCCCTCTCCGGGTTGAAGGACCAGCTTTTCAGCCTAAAAGAGGTTCGAGGTTAGCTTAGGGTTTTTCCCGTAACCAGGGTTTTCCCTAAGTGATAACACAATCCAACAGGAAAAATATAAATTTTGTTCAACTTTCGACATACTTGATTTATTCCTACATTATTTCTTAGGCATGATATATTTCTAACAAACTAGTGATCGTGTGTTTATGTTATAAACTAAGTATGTTAAAAATTTGTTGGAGAAGTGTTGTTTGGAAAAATTGTAGAAAAAATTTACACTTATGAACTTTGGGATAAAACTATGAACCAAAAGTGGCTCAAATCATTTAGTTACTTAGTATATGTGTACCCAATAAACCAACAATAGACCTGCTAAAAATATAAAACTTTAACAATAGGAAATTTTCCAAATGATAGTCAATGTCTAGTATTGAATGAAAATTTGTCATATGTGCCCCTAATAATGTATGGAAGAGGTTCCAATGATGGATAGAGTGTAGGTCCTAATGAGGTATTGATGAACTAATGAGTGCAGTGTATACCAATGAGGAAGTCCAATATAGGTGCATAAATTAATTGTAGATTCAATATTACTCATATATGTTCTAAAACATAAGACTCAAATCTACTCTACTCATCTGCGGAAAGAAATTCACAATTGAGAAGCAATATCAAAACATGCGACATGAATCAATACACACAACATGAGGATATATCTAGGGGAAACCCCCTTCCTATTTGTATTGCATTAGTCCAAAAATATAAAAGAAATATAATGCTTGTTCAAGCCTGAACAATCTCTGCACAAGTGTAATATATCTCACTGCCTCACAAGCTGACCCTGGCCAACACTTAGCCAATTATGCTGCTTGTAAAGCTCCTATTTTCTTGTGCTATTTCTTTGGGAATTAGCCTCCTATTAATTAGGGAAACCACCATCCTGAACTGCACAATCCCTATAGGTCCTTCTCTGATTGCATGCACCAACTGTATGGGTAACTCGTATTTCATGCATGCATGAGTTAATTATGGCTACTTTATCAGTTTGCTGGTTGAACATTGAAGCCACACCCCACTGCTAGACCTCCTAGTAGTTCCTCCAACACAGTGGAACTAGTTTAACTGACTTTAACTCATTTTAACTGAATTAAACTATCACAACTCAAATTAAACTCAACCTAGGCTCCAAAAATTTAGGAATCACTCTACACAACTCAAGTTAGGCCCTCAACTCAAATTAACTGAGCCAACTAAGTGAAACTAACTTAGTTAACTCATACAAGTTGTCTTGTGATGTGGAATTACAATTTTCTCCTAATTTAATTGAAGGAAAAATTAAATCAAGATTTTCTTGTTTCCATTTTCAACACTCCCTCTCAATAAGAAAGGGATTATCAGATACCCCACTTTTCCTCTTGACAATGCCTTGGTCAAAATATCTGCATCTTGTTCCTATGTATGAATGTATTCCAACAACATAACCTTACTCTGCACACAATCTCATATATGGTGATACCAGATGTCGATATGCTTGGATTGATAATGAAAAACTAGATTTTCAAAGAGTTTGATACAACTCTTATTGTCATAGTAAATCACAGTGGGATCCATCATCTGACCAAATAACCCAACAATAATCTTCCTCATCCATATAGCTTCACAAGCTGCTTGACTAGTTGTGATGTACTATGCTTCTGCAGAACTGAGTGCAACTAGTCTCTGCTTCCCGCTGTACCAAGAAATTGTTGTTGACCCAATACTGAAGACTCCTCCTGAAGTGATCTTCTGATCTAATGGACTACCTGCCCAATCTGCATCTGTGAAAGCTTCACTCCCTCTGTTCATCTGTTCCAAAGACCATACTGCATAGTGCCTCTGAGGTATATCAACACATGTTTGGCCGCCTTCCAATACAATTTGGTAGGCTTAACCATTGCTTGACTAATTTGGTTAACTGCATAAAACATATCTGGTCGTGTATTCACCAAATAGATGAGTGAACCCACAAGTTTCCTATAAATGGTGCCCTCCACCTCCTGCCCTGAAGTGACATCCTCTTTCCTCCAATTGCCTGCTAGAGGAGTGTCCATGGGTTTGCTACTCTCCATGCAAAACTTCTTCAGTATCTCATTGGCATACTTTTCCTGAGAGACAAACAATTCCCCATCTCCTTGCCATACTTCCAAACTGATGAAATAATGCATGAGTCCCATGTCCTTCATCTCAAATTCTCTTGCAAGATCCTCTTTGCAAGATTTTATCAACTTCTCACCACCGGTTAAAATAAAATCATCAACATATAATACTATAATCAACAATTTACCTTTAACAACAATATGGTAAAGGTTTTCATCTGCTTCACTTTTGGTGAAGCCCAACCTGGTGAAATAGCTGTCGATCTTAATGTACCAAGCACAGGGTGCTTGTTCCAATCTATACAACACTCGCTTGAGTCTGAACAAATGCGACCCTCTATCGAAGGTCTCAAATCCTTCTAGTTGTTCAATGCACACCTCATCCTTAATCAGTCCATGGAGGAATGTTGTCCTCACATCCATATGATAGATCTTCCATCCCATCTGTGCTGCAAGTGCTATAATTGATCTGATAAAAGAGTACCTTGCTACCAGAGCAAAGGTCTCATCGTAATCAATTCCCTCCACTTGAGAGAACCCCTTGGCCACAAATCTGGCCTTGTGTTTCTTAATGCTTCCGTTTGTTGCTTGCTTCACCTTGTAGATTCACCTCGAACCTACCACTGACTTGTTCTCTGGTCTTGGGGCAAATTCCCAAACACTGTTTCGGACTATGGAATCATATTCCTCTACCATGGAATCAACCGATACTAGCTTCCGCGTTGCTTCCTCGAATGAGGATAGTTCTGTAGCAACTATATCATTCATCAGAGCCATGTACCTAGTGTAGCGATCCGGTGACCACCTCTTCCCGTGATGTGATGTGAGTGCTCCCACATTCTCTCTAGCATGATGCAATAATCTGACAACTTCCCCGATGTGATTCCTTCCATCTCAGGATGTATCTGCATGAGTGGGTGCTTCCACTCTCTTCTCCTCTACTTGTGGCTACTCCACGACATCTTAAGGTTCTTCCTTTGGAGACAAAAGCTCCTCATCTGCATGTAATTAAAGCTCCCTCTTAAGGGAACATCTCACGACCTTCTCTTCATTGAACTTCACATCTCTACGAACAACTGTCATCCTGTGAGTGGAAGGTACACCCGATAGTTGTGAGGTGTATCAGTGTACCCCACAAATATCCCCAACTCCGTTGTCGACTCTAGCTTTTTCCTTGCATCCTTGGAAACATGATAGTAAAATGATGAACCAAAGATCCTGAAGTGTGACACATTTGGTTTATTTCCTGAAAAGCTTCTTCTGGTGTACTCATCGCGAGAATCTGATGAGGATTCCTGTTCTGCACATATACTGCTGTGTTGCATGCTTCATCCCACAAGTGCAATGGTAGGCCCTAATCATGCAACATCGCCCGTGCAACTCCCACAATAATTCTATTCTTCCTCTTAGTCACCCAATTTTGTTGTGGTTTATGGGGTGCTATTAACTCCCGTTGAATGCCTTCCTTTGCACAAAAGTTCTTAAACTCATTTGACACATATTCTCCACTGTTATCGCTCATGAGAGCCTTCACTTTCCTACCAGTGTCTTTCTCAAAAAGTTCTTTAAATTCACAAAATTTGGAAAATGTTTGGTATTTCTTCTACATGAAGAAAATCCAGCACTTACGTGAGAAATCATCTACAAATATAACATAATACCCGTGCTTGGCTATGGAGGATGTCGATAAAGGTCCACACACATCCAAGTGAACTCTTTTGAGGACCACTTGTGCTTTACTGTCCTTATCATGAAATGTGGCTTTGGTGTACTTCCCTAGTGTACACCCTTTGCATGTATCTCACTACTCTAGTGCGCCCTTGGGAATTCCTATAGAAATTTGTTGCATGATCTTCAAAGCTCCATGGTGAAAATGGCCAAGCCTCCTATGCCATAATTCACCGATGTCTCGACTCTACACCTTCTCTTCTTTTGTGATCAAAGTGACACAATATTCCACATCCAATTTGTAGAGGTTCTTCACCCGAACCCCGATCCACTTCACTTGTCTCGTGGCGATGTGTCTGAGGAAATCCTTTCCTTTACTAAATATCACATCGGAGCCACAATATTCCAACATATCAACTGAAACTAAATTCTTCTCTAGACACGGAACATACACGACATCTTTTAATGTGAGAAGGGAACGGGACTCCCTCTGAAAAGTAACTGTACCAATACCGATCACGCTATACCTTCCATCATCTCCCATCTCGATGTGCATCTGGAGGTCCTTCTCCTCCAAATCACTGAAAAATTCTTTGTTTCCTGTCGTATGGAAGGAGGCTCCACTATCCAAATACCACACACTACCCATAACTGCAATGAGTATGAAATCCAACTTGAATTGTGAAGCTAGGGCTTCACCTACCACTCCTCCTGAGGGCTTATTGCCAACCTTCTTATGCGGACACTCCATGGCATAGTCTCCTTGCTCATGATGGTGAAAAAAATTAATCTTCAACAAGTCTTTCTTCTTGCCTGCCTGGCCAGAATCTCCTCTGGATTGGAATTTCTTCCCTTTCCCTTTCTTTGCTTCTGTAGCTAAGGCACAATTCTCCTCATCCTCAACCTTGGATGAAGTTCCATCACTGTTGCTCTGCCTGATCTCTTCTTGCACGAGATTAAACCATAATCGCTCCCAACTTGGTAGTTTGTCTCTACCATTCATGGAATCATGATAACTGTGTCAGATCTTGGGAAGACCCAACAAAGCTATGGATACCATATCTTCTTCTAGAACAATAATACCGACCCCGCCAAGTTCATCATGCCACTGTGTGAATTTTCTCAGGTACTGCAGACTTGATTCAACCTTATGCATTTTGATGCTATGAAGCTTGTCCTTCAGTGCCAACTTTCTGTGTTCACTATTGTTCTCAAACAAGTTCGTTAGTGTTTTCCACATTGCAAATGAAGTTTCTTTCGCATGGAGATTCGAGACAATATGATCACGAACTCCCTCCAATATGATCCTCCTTGCTTTAGCTACATCTAATCCTCATATGAGTAGAGCAGGAATTGACATTGTAAATTTATCTACAGAAATCAATTCACGATTGAGAAGCAATATCAAAACATGCGACATGAATCAATACACATAACACGATGATATATCTAGGGGATAGCCACTGCTCAAAACCCCTTCCTATCTGTATTGCGTTAGTTAGAAATAGAGAAGAAATACAATGCTTGTTCAAGCTTGAACAATGACTACACAAGTAGAATCTATCTCACTACCTCACAAGCTGACTTTGGCCAACACTTAGCCAATTATCCAATTTTGCTACTTGCAAAGCTTCTATTTTTTTGCGCTGTTTCCTTGGGAATTAGCCCTCTATTAATTAGGGAAATCCCCATCCTGAATTCCGCAATCCCTATAGGTCCTTCTTTGAGTGCATGCACCAACTGTACAACTAATTATACAACTGATAGTACACTTCCCTTGAACTCCAATCTCAACTGGGTAACTCGTATTTCATGCATGCATGAGTTAATTATGGTTGATTTACCATTTAACTAGTTGAACACTGAAGCTACACCCCACTGCTAGACCTCCTACTAGTTCTTCCAACTGTTAGAACTAGTTTAACTGACTTTAACTCAATTTAACTGAATTAAATTATTACAACTCAAATTAAACTCAACCTAGGCTCCTAAAATTTAGGAATCACTCTACACAACTCAAGCTAGACCCTCAACTCGAATTAACTAAGCCAACTAAGTGAGACTAACTTACAACTCAAATTAAACTCAACCTAGGCTCCTAAAATTTAGGAATCACTCTACACAACTCAAGCTAGACTCTCAACTTGAATTAACTAAGCCAACTAAGTGAAACTAACTTACTTAACTCGTACAAATTATCTTGAAACTAACTTACTTAACTCGTACAAATAACTTATTGGTTGATCTACTAGTTCTTCCAACAGTTGGAACTAGTTTAACTGACTTTAACTCAATTTAACTGAATTAAATTATTACAACTCAAATTAAACTCAACCTAGACTCATAGAATTTAGGAATCACTCTACACAACTCAAGCTAGACTCTCAACTCGAATTAACTGAGCCAACTAAGTGGAACTAACAAACTTAACTCATACAAATTGTCTTGTCATGTGATACAAAATTACAATTTTCTCGTACTTTAATTCATAGGAAAATTAAATCAGAATTTTTTTGTACCATTTTCAAATATTAGTTATACTTTCACTTCTAATATAATTGTTTCTTGGTTTAGAAAAAAAACTTGCAATAACACTTTTATCTTCTAAAACTAAGTATAAAGAAACAATGATTATAGCATTTAAGGGGGTATGTTTACGATGGATGCTCGTTGTGAAAGTTCAATGGATGATATGAAGTCCATTATAGGTTATGCTTTTGCTTTTAATAAAGGTGATTCTTGGTTGAATACAAAACAACATGCAATAACAATTTCATATTCTAAAAACAATGATTATGGTGTGAGGCAGCGTGTTTGCAAAGGATACCCGCTGAGTTACAAGTAGAACAAGTTAGATACAATGAAACTTTATTATTGTAACCAAAGTATTTCGCAGTTAGCTCGAAATTCAAATTTTGTGAGTAAACAATGTATGTGGAGGTGCACTACAATTGCTTTCTTTTAACTTGCAGAGAAAAGAATGAAGACATAAATCCTTAATATTGTGCATCTTAAACCCAAACCACAATCACTAAAACTTATAATCCAAATAATTTTGTATAATTTTAGAGATAAACTTGATAGTATTTTCCATCTTAACATCGAAAGATGGTGAGTGTAATTTTTATTATAATCACATAATACATTATACTTAATTCCTTGGTGAGTGTAATTTTTACTTGGTGACTAAATTGTTTAATAATCACATATACCAGTGGTTTTCCAACTTACCTCTTTCACACAAGATACTTCGTTTGATGGAGAGCACCCTTTGGAGCAGAATAATCGAGACAATAGGGTTTCCTCTATTTTTTAAGTCATGATCTATCGTTAACAATTGTCTATATTTAGATATCAACGAAACAAACTAAATTATAGTAATTAAGGTTAATATTTGACTTGAAAGCTTTCAAAATTCAATATCTCTGGTACTTTTTATTACTCTTGGTCATTTTAACTCATATTATAAATTTTCGATATGAATGATAAGAAGATAATCATAGTTTTGAAAAATGAATTCTATTATGTATTTTTACCATTTTCTTATTTAATAGATGAAGATAATAATTGGATTACGTATGGTGTTTGAGTATAGATGTATGGCATGTTAACAAATAACAAGTGTTTGTGTTGTGTTGCAGCTATCGAGATTTGAATCTTTATTATCGGGAATGGTGTTAAATTTTGAAGGTCCAGAGGAATTCAAATAATTTAAAATAGGAAGCTTATTATGCGTTTATAGCTCCATATGTCTTGTTGTAATTAATAGATTGCTATTGATGTTTATTTATGATCATAGCTTAATCATAAGTAAATGGAGACATATTCTCATTTAGTTAAATAAAATGTTTTATAAAGTATTTTAGTTTATAAGTTCAATTTATTATTTATGGTTAAACGTTTAGGTTTTTGTTTTTTTTTTATTATAAATAAATATGGGTTGGGTGTGAGATGAAGGCATGTATATCTGTAGTATTGAGAATATATGTATTTTATTTTTCATTAAATATATCATATGATAGATTCTAACTATAAGAGTTTAAGTTTGAAGCATTTTCAAATTTCATTGGTATATGGTTTGTGTTCATGTTTTATTTATTTTAATTATAATATTTTAACCATTAAAAATGGGTTTTTGAAAATTCTCAATGCTTGACCTCATGAGAATTGAATTGGGATCTATATAATGTGAGAAATTATTTAACAACATCTTGACAATAGTGACACTATCCAATTGAGCTAGACCTTGATGTTATTGCTTAAGAATATTTATTAGATTATGTTATATCTATTGTATCTTGAAATTGATTTTCTTTGTTGGTATGTTTTCAGTGAAAATAAAAGGTAAAATTAGATAATATAAAAAACATGGCCACAACTTTCCAAATGATTTTCCATAAACAAATTGTATTTTTGAAATCCACTTAGAAAGTGAAGCAATTTATAAAAAATCACTCAAATTAGAGGTTGGATGGTGGATATATTAGCATTTCAAGATGTAAGTTTTATAAACTCTTATTTGTTCGTAATGAATAACAACCAATTTGTAAGTAGACTATCTTTATCATGAACTTTGGAAATACCTAGAGGAGAGGTGAATAAGTATTTCATTGCAATTGGTTCCAAAAACATTAGATGCACATAAATTATTATACACAATTCTTTTATAAAAACACTTATTCTTTATAAATGTTTTGTAGATATCATGTACAAAATAAACATTAGCTTACAACTTTTATAGGTAACAACCTAGGTATTAGACCCCTAGTTAAATAACAACTCAACAAATTTATAGACACCAATCTATAGGAAACTTCAATCCCCACAACCAACCAAAGACCTCACTCTCCTAGCTAAACACCAACTCGGCAAATAAATAGACAACAACCAACTATTAAATTTATTTCTTGAATCTGCCATCAACAATCTTGATTTCCTTTGTTTGATGGTCAAATTACCCATGTAGCTTGTGTGGCGCTGTGTGCTCCTTTGCGTTGCACGTCTCCCTTATGCGTAACAAACCATACACTTCGACCTAAGCCATTGCACCTTCAGGATTGCAATTTAGACCCACTCACTAGCATGTATCTCGCACAGCCTTGACAGTTTTAGACACAACTTCTATAGTCTAACAAAACATCACGCGGTCAACGAGACTCTTGAGTTAACTCGCTCCATTCAAAGCATCTCCACACGTTAGCTCGCTCATCTCTGCTCGGATCCCACACAACAATTCTCAATACCACGAAGTGCAACAAAACTCTAACAATCTATTCCTCCTATGATAGCTCATGTGTTCCTCTTTCAACTCAACACTCACTCTAAATGTGTTACTTCTCCAACTTGGGTATAGATTCAACACTTATAATAGTATGCACAATGCAACTCTTACATTCAATTTTCAGCTACTCTAACCTCAGACATCTCCAAACTAGGTTCAAAGCTCTTTCAGACCAACTCTATGACCTATCCCTGTTCTCTGTTGTATTCTCTAACTTAGTCTCCCTCTCTCTCTCTTTCTCTCTCTCTCTCTCACACACACACAACCCCCCCCCCCACACACACATTTGGACTCATGCATATGAATTGTCACAACTCTTCATTTCCATGTGCTCATCCCACTACGTTGCATGAACATGTCGTGACTCAGGTGATGATGGGTGACTTGGGTGGGCGTGACATGGCTTGAATCTATGTCCTCATAAATTGGATGCAC
This sequence comes from Pinus albicaulis, assembly GCA_034641835.2. Classification (NCBI taxonomy): domain Eukaryota; kingdom Viridiplantae; phylum Streptophyta; class Pinopsida; order Pinales; family Pinaceae; genus Pinus; species Pinus albicaulis. The sequence continues at coordinate 5,606,833 of CM076580.1, forward strand.
CGCACCATGTTGTGGTCCCAACTTGAGAATGGAATGCTTAAGCACCCAACACATTAAGTTCTACTCTTCCACCTGGATTGCCTTTGATATCAATAACAAGAATTTTCAATAATTTTGTCGGTCAGCTTGAGTTATCAAGTGTTTTGAGCTTCATGCAAGTTGCGGTGATTCCATTATGTAGGTTTCTTTTGTTGTGTGTTTAGTTTGATTTATCAAGTTTTTTGAGCTTCATGCAAGTAAATTTATTATGCAAGTTCTTTGTTGTGTGTCTCAATGAATGTACTTAGAAGATCTATAATGAGAATTGATGAGTTTTCGATATATATCATTTAAAAATTACATGGAAGTCTCTAAGATTTTCCCCACGGGGTTTTTCTTGGAAATATATCTCACCACAAGTCAATATATTTTGATATATAGTAAGTTTAAATACATATTAAAGAGGAATGTATAATAATTTTTTTATAATGTTTGGTTTTGTTTTTAAAGAGATAGTCATTATATGCTTGAGATCTTGAAAGCCCCATTTATGGAGACAAACAATACATTTTTTTTATTAGTATATATCTCTATAAACAATTTTTTTTTGATAAAATGTTGTTTTTGGAGCTATAACAATGAAGACCCTATAGTTAAAATTTCAGCCAATTTTGTTGTCTTCAACGAGAAATGCTCATTTTAAGTTTAAGGTCTGAGAAGCCTTCCTTTTTTTTATAGCAAAAATAGCAATATATTTGCAAGAGTTATATCTTTCTCATTAGTTATAAATTGATGAAATTTGGATGACATGTGCACTATTTGATAAATAGTGATGAAGATATAGCTTTCTAGAGTTTCTACCCTAACTTGTTCTAAAACCCTAGCTTTCGTATTTGAGTGAATATGAAACTATTCCATTTTTTACACAAAAAATAGAGGGTAAATCCATGAAGATGGGTGACATTTTTTAGTGAATGAAAATTTGACATTTTACATAATTTGAAATTTAAGCCCTCAAAACTCATACAAGTCTTGTGAATTTTGACATGCAGTTAAAAGAAAACTTGTACAAAATTGTGTGCTATTGTTAACATTTTTTTTCCTAAATTTAATATTATGCTGTTTAATGTGCCAAAATTTCATTTAATTAAATGTTTGTGTTCGAAACACTGAGGGGGGGGGGGGGGGGGAATCAACATTTTATATCAATTATTATTTTTAATCTTTTAGAGCGTTAATTATCTTTAACATTTCATCAACATAAACAATAAACAAGACCATTCAACCATGCACAATAATCAAGATAGTAGACACATTTTTAGGTGGAAAACCCACTTTGGGTAAAAAACCATTCAATGATTCTTAATCTTTGTCTTCAAAAATTATTACACTAAGCTTTTAACTCCAACTAAAGGAGGCTCCAACCCCCTGGTTTACAGGAACCAACATGTTAGATGCTCCAACACCCTATTAACCAACTGCAATTGGGAGGATGCTACAACACCATAGATCTCAGGCTCCAACTTGAATGATGCTCCAACACCATGTGCACTAGCTGCAACTAGATGGACACTTCAACGCCTTGTATAGGCTCCAACTTGCCCTAGCACCACCCTAATGCCCTAAATTGTTCTCGGGCCTCAACCTAAAGGTAACTCCAATCACATAGGTTGCACCATACTGCCACCCTAATCAACATGTGGTTTCACAATTTTCAGACTAGATCCACCACACTCAAAATCAATATAAGCGGACTATAATTAAAGTTTTGTTGCTATGTTTGGTGTGTATATCACCATCAAGTCTTGATAGCCTTACTTCTCAACTCTGCTCAAAATGACCATTGTACAATTGTACCTCAAACACAGTCCTCCCTTCGCTCAAACATAGAGCCAAATCAAACCACTGCATGCTCTGCACATCAAACCATAGATGTCAATGTTGTACTTCTGGTAATAATGCTAACACTATATCTTCTATAACAACACAATCTAGTAATACTGCCACTGCTAACAGTGTATCTACTCACGAATGAATATGCATTAAGAAGCTCTTGAAGAAATTGTCCAAACACACTGTACCAAGCTGCTTACGACCTTACGTTGTTGCACAGGTGCTAAAAGGATGTATCAACCAATACGTTGTTGGCACTGTTGTCTAATAATGACTCAATCCTAGATGCCCTAGGTCAACTCTATGACCTTCTTGCAACTGTCTTAAGCTCGACCGAAAGAGGCCTAGTGGCATACGTCGTATAGCCACTGAAATGTAGCTATGAAGTAATTTCATATGTTAGCTTACTAACTCAAATATATCAAGATAATCATTTGTTCATGCATGCAAGCATTATGCAAGATAATAATAAGTTAATCACTATAAAATATGACTAGTATCCCAAAATTGCTAATAGATATAAATGTCAAGTACAACTATCACAAAATATGTATATGTCATTGTAGCCTATGTAGGTCTAGTAAAGTGATAGAACAATGAAAACGACCACACTCACTTCAATAAGATCTATTTGTGATCACAATGCTTCTTCTAGTTGTCAATTTGGGTTGATATTAGCCAAAACTAAATCATATTATAATCTAGTCATTCTACAAAAGAGATCTTTCCAAACTTATTCTACAAAATGTCACTTTTTCAACTTGTTCTCACAAAAATTTATAATTCCACCACAACTACTAATTATGCAACAAAATAAACCTTTTAGAAACAAAATATAAAGTGAGTGCCAAAGAAAAGATAGGATAACCATACCATAATAAAAACTACCATATCATTTCTTAATAGTTAAAAATCACTTATAAAAATTCACCTTATATAGATATATATTAAAGAATATATTTATAAACACCTTAATACATCTATAAATACAATACAATACCTTTATAAATAAACTACCTTTATTTCATAATTGCATAGAGAAATGAGTCTTGGTTTTTGTGCATTTATGGTCAGGTTTAATATTAAATTCGGGTCCTCTTTGCTTCCATCCATAGAGAATATAATACTTTAGCCTCTCTACTGATGATAATAGCCAACAAGAAAATGAGGTTACATAGAATATATGTTTGTCAAGACCTAGACAATAACTGAACTAGAATTATGCAGATATGCATTTAGTTTGCATAGTTATACTCATCTTAATACATCCACGTGCCACTAATTGCACTTTTCAATTACTCAGTTCACTTTTGATAATCATAGGTTCCCACAAAAACCTCAAAAAGTTCTAGGGAGAGAGCAATTTTTTTTCCTTTGACAAATTACATGGCCACAAATGAAAACTTGCTTCAGATCATCAAACATATTTCCTAAAACCACTTGTAAATATAATTTTAGAAACAATGATACCAATGTAAAACTCAATATAATTCCCAATCTTTTATTGGCCAAACCTCTCTAGAGCGATATGCAAAAAAAAAAAATTCCACAGGGTCGAATAAACTTCAAATGAGTTTCATATCGATGTCACACCCCCTTTTTTTTTACATTTTCATATCAAATTCATTGTGTGATGGTCATGTATTTATATTTGATCAAGGACAAAGTAGTCAAGATACAAACAATACTTACACCAACAATTTAATGAACCAATCAAAGAAGAAGTTAAAAATAGTCGTAAATAATCATCAGATGTGTATATGTGTGCCAATCTCCAAAAAGGTCAACTTGATAATGGGGCTTCAACAATTTTATTGTGATATAAATTGAAAATAGCGAACCAACTTGGACGCAATGGTCAATTCGTCTTGATGTAATATGTGTTGAGTGATTAAAAATCAATGAGTCACTCATCCATGATAAATTCATTTTAACTAGCCACACCTTATGATATCAATGACCATTAAGTGTTGAGCATGGAACCATATCCATATTACTCATAATGCACCTTTCTTCTTTTATTTTATTACTTTTTTTTATTTATTATTATTATTATTATTTTAAACCATGAAGCCTTTATCTCATATATATATATATATATATATATAATTTTAATTGTCCTTGGACCATTATATTAAACTTACTCAATTTCCTTTTGACCTTTGACTTGACCAAGGTGACTTACCATATGTTCACCCTCTAGGTTTTTTCGGGGGCTTTAACTTCAAATAATAATATTTCTCAAAGCTAGGAGGTCTCTCGGGTGTGCCTCATTCGCCGAATTTTTTATTATTAGAAGAATCAATTGGTGAGGATCTCCATGACAAATTCCATGATTTTATTTTTCAAAAACCTTGAACAAGTTCGGGATATGTTCATTGAAAAGGACAGTCAAACCCTGAAGCTAGGGTTTCCATCCATCCTTTAGTGGAGCTTCCAACTTGATGTAATTCAGACAAATATAAGAGCATTCATTAATATTTTGACATAAATAACGGGTGTTTAGTCAAAACCAAACTCTAGGGTTGACATCAATGACAACACCATTCAATAATCTTTCCCTTTGTCATTGATGGTAACACATGTACTCTATCTGCAAGTAAAACTCCCCTTGACTTCATGCCTTGGTATTTTTCTCTTGAATTACCTCCCCCTTTGACAACAATGACAAAGGGTGACTCCCCTTCAAAATATTCTTGCCTCTTGTGGACCTGTAATCTCACTGTGCTCCCGCTAACGAAATGCCTTTCGTTGTATCTCTTCAAGATACCTGTCAGTATTCAAAATTATTTCCTCAATGCTTGTTGCAACAACCTATCTACCCCTGAACCTGTTATAATCTCATGACTTGAAAAATATGATTAAAATTTTCATTATCTAATCCAAGTGGATATTGGTGGCCACCCACCTATTCCACCTAGACCTCTAGTCAGTTTCATCAGTTTCCTTATTTATAGCAACATTTACTGTTTTTAACAACTTTTCGGGTCCTAAACTTCTGGAGTAGTTTTGACCCCCTAAACGGTGTTTTTTGAGGTCTGCAACAGGACCATAATCGTAGGCAGGGGCCCACAACGAAACCTATAGTACTTGGAGATATATGTCCGATGATATATTGTACGTGTCAAATAGAGATAATATGACCAAGTTACGACCCCGGGAAGTTGGTTACCCAACTAACCCTCACGGGGCCCACAAACTCTTGGCGTTCCATATTCTAGGGTTAGGGTTTTCCCATGTTGTTCCATAATAAAAAGGCTCTTGAGCCTCATTGTAACATAGTTCAAAGGCATGTAACCACCGCATCTCTTCTCAGAGATAAGCTACCATCGCCCTATCTAGTTTATTTTCCATTTTGTCTATAAGCATTTTTCAGTATTTGATATTAATGAAAGGAAGTGTTGTTCCCACTGCATCTCTGCGTTTATGTTTATTTTTGTATTTTATTGTGTTCCTGCATAATTCTGTATTAGTGGTATCATAGTGGTCTGCTCTTTCTTGATTTTTCTTTGCATGTCCCTAATGAGGTCAGAGTATAAAGAGTTAGGGCTTGATCTTGTTGAACCTTTACAAGATTAACCTCCCAAACCCCAACAACCTTGCATGGGCGAAGAAAAGAAAGATGAGTGAACATGAGATCCTATCAAAATATTTCTCGAGGAGGTCCTTGAGAAACAAAGGAACATGATGATGGATAACTTTTCCCAGATCCTTCAACGACTACCTACCAGTGGCGCACCTTCATCCAACAACCACTCTAGAGGCGCCACTCCTTTTAAGGTACAAGTAAACTTTAACATTCTCATATTTGAGGGCCAAATAGATGCATACACTGTAGATATATGGATGAATTTATTAAAGGATATTTCTCGGTTCATTACTTTCCCAATCGGGAAAATATTACTTTTGCACTCCTCAAAGCAACCCCCCATGTCAAGGATTGGTGGGAAACCTACTGTGAGAAAAAGGACGAGAGATAAACCTCCCTTTTCTTGGCTACACCCCCTTGTAATTATTTCCGAGACGCCATCAAGGAACAATATTATCCTGTGGAGAGCTATGAGACAAGTACATATAATGGACTACACTGTGGCGACAAAGGGATCAAGATGTGCATGAGGTGACGAATCTGTTCCATACCTTGCGCAAAAATTTGGGTATCAAAGATTTAGAGAAACATTTGGTATTGAAGTAATGCAGTTGTCTGCACAGATATATTCAAGAGGAAATGGAGTTCCTAGACATCTCCTCGCTTGGTGCAACATACTGGTATGCTGCCTAGATTAAGCAGAAATAAAAACAGAAGAAGCGAGACTTTGGATTTGGGAATCAGAAGCAAGGGAAAGGCGCCACCAAACTGTAGAATAAAGGACAAAGCCAAGGCAAGGCAGCCTAAGACAACCTTCCAAAGCCGCAAGCGAAGAACAACACCAGAAAGCCAAATAAGGACACGAGAAAGTGGTGTGAGTTCCATAAGAGCTCCAGTCACAACAAAAGTGAGTGTTGTGCCAAGTAGTCACTAGTGTCCGAGCTGAAGGCTTCTGAATTAGAAGCATGTTTTGACTCTAAGTCAGAACTTGACAAGGGGAATGACAAAGGGAAGCAGATTATCGATTCAGAGCCCAACGCCATTGTTTCCACCACCAAGATCCAGAAGGAGGAACCCAAAGATCCATGGGAGGGGGAGGGCCTCTTTTCATTCCCAGATGTGGGTGAAGGGTTCCTTGCTGCAGTTCATTGTCGATAGTGGGAGCCAAAATAACCTCATTTTAGCAAAGGTCATGAAGCAGCTAGGCCTTTCGACCACATCACACCCACAACCGTACACCGTCAGGTGGCTTCACCAAGGATGAGATCTCCGTGTCAGCCAACAATGTCGCCTTCCCTACAACATCAAGCCCTTAACAGATGAGGCATTATGTGATATTTCTCCTCTTGATGTTTCTGATATATTATTAGGCCAACCATAATTGTATAAGCGAAATGTTGTGTATGATTCTAGGCCTCGCACTGTTATTGTTACTTTGGGAAATAATTTGTACATGATACCAGAGGTAGCATCGCCTACCGCTATCTCTTTGATCACTACAAAACAATGTAGTAAGCTCATTTCCAAAGTTAGGAAAATTGTTTTCTTGATGATTTTCCTTTAGGGAAAGAAGAAGACAGTAGCCATGACTTCCATACAGGGCTCCTCCGCACGACAACAACAAATGGACAAGGTTATGGAGGAGTAAGGGGAAATCTTCACCTCACTCATAGGGGTACCTATGCATTGTCAAGTCAAACACTACATCGATCTGACCCAGGCGAACCGCTACCTAATGGACCGATATATCGATGTTCTGTTATGGAGAATGACGAAATCAAGAAGAAAATTTAGGAGCTGCTACAGAAAGGTCAGAGCTGGCTAAGTTCATCGCCCTGTGGGAGCTCGATCGTGTTGGTGCAGAAGAAGGATGGGACTTGGAGACTCTGTATTGACTATTAGGCGTAACAACATGAATCTCCGGATCCCGTGCATTGATGACCTTCTAGACCAAATCAAGGGGGCCAAATATTTCAACAAGATTGTCTTGAAGTCCAGGTATCACCAGGTACCAATCGAACCTTCAGATGTGTGGAGAAGTGCTTTCAAATCCAAGGAGGGCATTTTTGAATAGCTAGTCATGCCTTTCAGGTTGACGAATACTCCCGCAACCTTCATGAGGTTGATGGATGATATCTTGCGACTATTGACCAACTCTTTCGTGATGGTGTATTTGAATGACATCTAGATATTCATCTATATTTGGGAAGAGTACCTCCACCAAATTTGACAAACCCTCCAAACACTATGGCAACACAAGTTCATTAGGGATACATTATTGACAAACCCTCAAAATTTGGGATACATTATTGATGAGCGGGGGGTGCATGTGGACCTAGCCCAGATCTAGGTCATTCCAGATTGGCCAGCCCCAACCACTATAACAGAGCTCCACAACTTTCTGGGTCTTTCCAATTTCTATCGCAAGTTCGTGTTGGGCTTCTCTCATATCACTTGGCATTTGAGTCAAGTCACCAAGGGAGGAGCGAAAGAAAAATTATTTTGGTCTGAATCTCAACAGAAAGCATTCGTAGAGTTGAAGCATCACCTCTACTCTACACCAGTGCTCACATTACCAGACTTGCAACAATGATTTGAGATTGAGACAGATGCCTATGACTATGCTATTGGGCCGTACTTACTCAGCAAGGGTATCTAGTGGCATATCACATTGAGACACTGTTGGGGCCCTTGTTTTGAATTTTGCACGAAGAGTAGATTTTGGGTTGTGGATCGACACATGGCAAGCACAAAAACGGTAGGTAGTGGAGCTGCCAAGGTTGCGGAGGAGCAGGAGATGAATGGAGAGGCTAGCGCAGACAAGTGCAGAGGAAGAGAAGATGCAACAAAGAACAGAGAGTGGAACTCATGTGCAACAGAAAGAAGCCAAAAGTAGCTGAAGAAGAACACAACAGAAACTAGCAGTTGCGCTGGCGGGTGAATAAATAGGCCGTCACCCAAGAGAAAAGGGAGTCATGCACAAATTCAGAGGGATCGAAGAGGTTAGAGCCGACACCGCGGAAGAAGCTCTGTTCTGAGCGCAACATCCTTGTATTTCCTGTGTGTCTATCAATCTATCATGGCTGTAGTATCTCTCTCTCTCTCTGTCCTGCGGGACCTCTGTAATAGAAGTGGAAAGTTCTTTCTGTCGAGCAATGTAACTCTGGATCCTGCTAAATGGTTATGACTATATTTGAAGGTTGCTATCTTATTGCATGAGTTGAATGTGTGTATGATGTATGTGGTACTTTAAAATTTTATTTGCTTAGTATCTGCATAATGTTCTGAGAAGATCTTCTACGTATGATGTTATGTATGCAAATGATCCTATGTTAGCTTCGAGTTGCGGATCCATCCGCCAATATCGATATGTTCCCCTCCTTCATGTGGTCGCGGCACGCCTTGGGTGAGACTCTCTGCTCTTCGGAGTAGGGTGAAAATGTCGGCGTGGTGCTAGACTACATCGGACTCCTTTGTTGGCCCAATCCCCAAACTTGGGTCTTGCCCGCTAGACCTATTTCCTCGCCAACAAATGGTTCTGTTGCCGGGACCCTAAACTTCATTAGGGGAACTAGAACATGGTATCAAGGATCTTCGAAGGAGAAATATGGAGATGGTGGCATAACCACCTGGACCAGTTTATCACTCAGCAAGCTGAGCTGAGAAGCCAAAAAGAGAAGGCGGTCAGAGATCTAGTCCTTTTCTCGGATTTTGCCAATGATACCTACGAGATCCTCTGGGGAAAGTGCCCTAGCGAACTCTATAGCTGGTTGAGGAGGCTGCAGACCAAAGTAACGAAGGATAAATCATAGAAGATCAACCACAAGTGGGTGCACGGAGATCTGGTGGCCCTTCATTGGTTGGATACCGAATTGAACCGAGCTGTAGATTTCTGGGTAGAATCTACTTTGGACGGATATATTGTGGAGTTTACAGCGGAGTGCTACCAGTCGTTCTCCAGAGCTGAAGCTATATTCCGATTCAGACTAAGAGGGAAGCTGCTGAAGGAAATTCCATTGTGGATTAAGGCCCTGATGGTGGACGAAGGGCTGATGGAATTCCAGAAATCAGGCATGGAAGCGTAAACCTCCAGTGTTGGGGGAAGGGCCCGAGGGACAAATGATACATGAAATGTGAAGCGGGGAAGTGGGGGCATGTATGCTGAAACCAAAAGGAGGTTGAGGGAGCGACGTGCACATCGGAGGGCGCAGATTGCCGAAAGGTGGTGAGAGAGGGTGATGAGGGAGTTGAAACGACAGGGGAGTAGACGGAAGGATAAAAGGGAGGTGCCTCAGGAGATAGTGGATATGGAAGGCTGGGTGGGTCCCCAGGAATTGGGAGGGACCATCAAAGGAGTACGGCGGGTGCATGGGAGCCCAGCCAGGAGGAAGGGAGAGACGATGTCTGATGAAGGAGATGCAGATACGCGCCTGGAAGAAGATTCTGATGTCGAGTGGTACGTCGCGATGCAGCAGCTATTCCAAGAAAGGATGGCTTTCATATCTCCAGGTATTTCAACTTCCCAAAGTTCAAATAGCGTGGATCCCTACCTTCCCCTGGTACTCTATAAACCCTTAAGTGATATTTTCGTTAAGTTAAAAGAGTTGAGTCGATTGAGTAGTAGTCAGTTATCAGCAACAACGCATGCTGATAGTAGCATTACTAGTGGTATAATTACACAACCAGGACCCGGAGGGTTCATTCTAGTTACACCTCCACAAGTGAATATGGTGGGGTCATTCACCCGGTACCCAGAATTTTCTGGGCGGGGTAATGACAATGTTGAACAACACTGGTACCTCTGTGAAGCCATATGGAGAGCTCGACAAATTCCAGATGTAGGAAAGCTGATAGAATTCCAAACCACGCTGAGAGAAAGGGCATTGTGCTGGTTCATAAAGTGGTTAGAGGCCCACCCAAATCCAGCAATTTCGGACGTCAAGCGAGACTTTGTCAGAGAGTTTAAGCTACCCCAAACAGATTAGCAAGGTCTGTCCGAACTATGGGAGATCAAGCAAAGAGAAGGAGAGACTGCATGGGAGCTGATGCGCAGGTCCAAATATGCGATTAGGAAACTCAGCTACCCGATCAACCCAAATCATCAGAGGGACTGGTTCATCAAGGCTCTGCTTCCCTTGACGCGAACCCCCCTCACTTAGCAAAAGATCGACAGCTTGCAGGATGCATTGGAACAGGCTATGAAGATAGAGGTGATGGCGGGCTACCCTCAGGAATATAGGGGAGGGGCGGCCCCGCGAGGCCCATCCCTACTGGGACTGTAACATCAGATTTCCAATCTGACCGAAAAACTTAAGGAGATGCACCCTATAAGACTAGCCAGCCCGAATGTCTAGTGCATGCACTGCTTGGTAGAAGGACACGTGGAAATCGAGTGTCCTCGGTTGCGAAGCCCGGGAGTGGGGGCCTCAGCAGCGGCAGTATAAGGGGCTCCACCTATTGGAGGAGTTGTGCCAATAAAATCGCAAGGGGTCTATCCACCGTAACAACCGTATGCCGGGTTCCCAACCCAACCGACCCAAGACGCAACGGAGTTTTGCGAAATTTGTCGAACGGTGGGTCATCAACCTCGGATGTGTCCGATTTTGCAGAAGTACTCCAATGTTCCGAACGATGTGTACTATGAGTTCTACGCCTCGACAACTCACAACACAAAATAGTGCAGGGCTCTAGATGCACTGGCGGACCAATTAGATCGGCCCTCCTATAGAGTGAATGAGGCTCCCAGAGGCAGAGGAGACGGTACGAGGGGAGGCCGTACAGGCGGACGGGGTCCGCTGAGATGCTACAACTATGATCAGGAGGGACATGTGGCCCGAGAATGTCCCCTACCCAGAAGACCGCGGTGTTCAGAGTGTCGCGTGAACGCACACGCAATAAAGGACTGCCATGAACTCATCAAGAAGTGGGAGGAACGAGGAAGGCAGAGAAGCACGAATCTGGTGAATGCAGAACCTCGGGGGACGGAGACTCCGGCCATGCCAAACGTAGCCATAGTTACGCGAGGAGGGAAGAAAACAGGGGAGGATTCCCGTGAGAAGGACCCGAGGTGGGTGATCAGGCCAGCATCCTTGAAACAACTGATCAGGCCAGAAATACAGAAGAAATACTTCCAGGAGGCTGCAGAAACTTTCGCCCAACTAGGGGGAGACAAAGGTATTCAGTTATCTGCGAGGAAGGACACCGGAGACCAGGGCGCTACGGGGGCTCTGATTGAGGAATGGCTCCACCCATTCCTCAAAATTGTTGACAATGCTTCAATGTGGGAACGACTCAAGCATACCCTGGAGGATGTGTTGCAGGGGAACACAGGAGCGAGGGATTCCCAGGAAACGGTGCCACAGTATGTACAACGTGTAAAGCGGAACGAAAGAAGAATGGGAAAAGAGTTTTGGTTAGACACGTAGGTTATGGGATTTCAGATCAGGGATACCATGCTCGATTTGGGATCTGACGTCAATATCCTACCCCGGAAGACTTGGGAAGCTCTAGGGCGACCGTAGTTGACTTATTCGTCGATTCAGCTCAGGATGGAAAACCAGTACTGCATTGTGCCGATCGGCCAACTCGAAGACGTCGAGGTAGACATCGTAGGGGTAAAGACCTACACAGACTTTGAGGTAATAGATATTATGGGAGACAAAGATCCATACCCTGCATTGCTTGGGATCAACTGGGATTTTGAGAACTATGCCATCATCGATCTCAAGAAGGAGCTGATGATTTTTGAAGACGGGGAAGTTCGAGTCACTCAGCCGCTCGAATCGTATCAAGGTCCGAGATATACAGAAATAGTAGATAACAGGGAGGATGCTCAGATATTGGACAACCTCTATTAGATGACAGCAGGGAAGAGGGAGGATTACATTAACCTGACAGCGACCAGCTCCATAAGCTGGCGAAGTATCCAGAGCTCAGATCTGGGCTCCGAAATCGCTTGGGAAGACTGGCATCAAGGTGGGTACGAGATTAGCATGTGGCGATGTGCCAGTATTACCAGAATCCATTGGATTGGGGCTGAGATAAGGGAATACCCCACCCTGTCCAATATTCAAGCAGTAAATACCTTCATTGCAAAGGTAGAAGACAAGGTACTCGAGGAGAATAGAATACCTCTCTTGGATGCGGCATTACAATCCACCTTTGCCAGATGGTGGAAAAATCACCGCAACTCCCTATCGCGGTGGAATTGCGTTGTGACGGCTTTGAGGGCGCGGTTTAAGGAGGACGAAGGACCTCGAAGCAGGCAGAGATACCAAGGAAATTCCGATCCAGAAGACCATCTAAGAGTCTGTCAGGAGCAGTGGCGAAGTGTGGGATACCCAGAGGAGCTATGGGTACATCATTTTGTCCATTCCTTGGGTACTATCCCACATTCCTGGTACTTAGAAGAAGAAAGGAAGAGAGGGACCAGTTCTTGGCAGGAGGTTGCAGACAAATTTGTTTAGTGCTTCTCCTTTAAGGGGAAGACAGACCTTATATCCCAAGCATTACAGGCCATAAAAGGAATACTGTTTTTCCCCGATCAGAACGTAGACTGGGGGCCATTGGTGGTGAACCCCGATGGCAAAAACGAGCCGAAAGATGACAGTCTAGAGGACCTAAGGCACCTATACTTTGAAGAGACAGGGGGAGAGCGGAACATCAAAGAAGAGCCGATCACCGAAGGAGTCCATCTAATTCTGCTGAAGACAAAGAAACCAAACATTGGCACGGAGGAAAAACCCAAGCTGGCTACAATTGGGGACTACTGAGATGAGGAGATGACAAAAGAATTTTTTAGTCTCCTCCAGGAATACGAAGACCTATTCCCTTCATCGGTTGTGGATTTAAAAGGGATCAAGGGGGATCTCGAAGAGATGAGGATTATATTGAAGCCGAACGCGAGGCCAGTGAAGCATCGACCTTACCGGCTGAACCCGCGGATAAAGGAGAAAGTCAAACTAGAGATCGAAAAAATGCTGAAGGCAGGTCTAATTTTCCTTGTGGAAGAAGCAAAGTGGGTGAGCCCCATCGTCATTCAAAATAAGAAGGACAAGTCAGAAATCCATGTTTGTGTGGACTACCGAAGTTTTAACAATGCCTGCATCCATGACCCATTCCCCACCCCATTCAGCGATGAAGTACTAGATAACATTGCGGGGAATGAGGCATACTCCTTCAATGATGGGTTCTTAGGATACCACCAGGTGGGCATCGCGGAAGATGACAAGAAGAAAACAACGTTCACCACAGAGTGGGGGTCCTTTGCATATCATGTGATGCCGTTTGGGTTGAAGAATGCACCTGCCATGTTCTCTAGGATTGTCATAGCTTCTTTTCGGGAATATATTCATAAGTTACTAGAAGTCTACATGGACGACTGGACAATCTACAGCTTGCTGAAGGGTCACACCACCTTGCTACGCATAATGTTCGATCGATGTCACTTTTTGCAAATTTCCTTGAACCTGAAGAATTGCATCTCTGCAGTTCCGTTCGGAACGCTCCTAGGACATGTGGTGTGCAGGCAAGGGGTCTGTGTCTTCGACCCCTCCAAGGTAGAAGTTATTGTCCACATGGAAGCCCCGGAAACTATGAAGCAGTTGAGGTCACTGCTGGGGCACATAGGTTATTACAGGAGGTTCATCAGGAACTATGCGAAGATAACTGCTCCTTTGGAAAATTTACTGCGGAAGTCAGAGGTGTTCCAGTGGACCGACAACTGCAAATTAGCCCTCGACACTTTAAAGGAGAAGTTGGCAACGGCGCCCATTCTGGTCCACCCAGATTGGGATAAGCAGTTCCATGTGCATATCGATGCTTCTGGTATTGCACTTGGGGCTGTCTTAGCACAACCAGAGGAGACGACAGTTGACCACCCAGTATACTTCGCCAGTCATAAGTTGTCTAGTGCAAAGCGGAATTACACCACCACGGAGAGGGAGGCTCTAGCCATGGTGTACTCGCTCCAGAAGTTCCGCCACTATCTCCTAGGGGGTAAGTTCAAATTCTTCATGAACCACTCTGCATTGAAATACCTGGTCAACAAGCCAGTTTTGGAAGGACGGATATGCTGATGGCTCCTACTCTTTCAAGAATTCACCTTCGAAGTGATTGTCAAGCTTGGGAGGCTGAATGTCGGGCCCGATCACTTATCCAGGTTGGAGACTGGTGAGAACGAAGGCTCTCTAGATGATCAATTGCCTGATGCTGATATTTTCCGGGTAGAAGCCACACCAGATTATTTGGCCCACGTCGCAACTTACCTCACCACGGGGCAGTGTCCTCAGCACTATACCTCGATCTAGAAACAACACCTGGTCGTCTGCGCCACTGACTACCAATTGATTGCGGGGCAGTTATATAAATTGGGACTTGATGAGATTCTGTGGAGATGTGTCCTCGACCATGAACGCGAAGCCATTCTGTGGGAATGCCATAGCGGCATCGCGGGAGGACACATGGGGGCGAAACCCATAGCCAGGAAAGTGCTACAAGCTGGACCATGGTGGCCAATGGTCCATGCTGATAGTCAATCGTTTGTCAAGAAATGCGATGTTTGTCAGAGAATAGGGAGGCCCTCTCACAGGGACGAGCTTCCACTACACTCGGTGAATGTTTTTCAACCATTTGAGAAGTGGGCTGTCGACTTCGTAGGCCCCATAGCACCTGTAGCCAAGCATTCAAAGGCCCGGCACATCATCACTACTACAGACTACCTAACCAGATGGGCCGAAGCAGCGGCGGTACAGGATTGTACGACAGAAACGATAGCTCGGTTTATCTTTGAAAACATCATCAACAGATTTGGTTGCCCCATAAGCTTAACCAGTGATCATGGTATAGAATTCCTTAACGACACAATCAAATCACTGCTAGACACTTTCATGATACAACATCACAAAAGCAGCCCGTACCACCCACAGGCCAATGGCATTGTAGAAACGTTCAACAAAATCCTCGAAAAAGGTTTGACGAAGATCTACAACGCAAAACGAGATGATTGGGATGAATGGTTGCCAGCCGCACTATGGGCCTACCGAAAAATGGTGAAGCGCTTGACGAATCAAACAACTTTCCAGTTGGTGTATGGCCGTGAAGCTGTGATTCCCGCTGAGTTCACCATACCGAGCCTTCTGATTGCCACCTCCCTAAAGTTCTCGGAGGAGGAATCACTACAGGAACGCCTACAAAAATTACAGGAACTTGACGAGGCACAGTTCCTATCCGAGTTCCATCAAAAAGTTCAAAAAGCTAGGCAGAAGGCGTGGCATGATCACCACATTAAGAGAAAAATGTTCCAGGTTGGCGGCAAGGTTCTGCTATACAATAGCCGGTTTAAAAATTTCCAGGGAAACTTCAGATGCACTGGTTGGGATCCTACTTCGTCGTCGAAATTAAGGATTCTGGAGCAGGTCGGTTGGCTAACTGGACGGTACTAATTTACTTGGATGGGTGAATGGCGCACCCCCAAAGCCCTACCATGACTAAGTTTCTTTAGCTTTCTTTCAATAACTCTCGCACCCAAGAGAAGTCCGTAGAGTAGCGTAGTTGAATAAATCTCTTGCACCCGAGATGAGCGTAGGTCGAGTCATTTGTACATGCATAGGTCGTCAATAACCACTCGGTTGCGGGGACTGCAACGCAACCGCTTGTGGTCAGGGAGGGGCGCGTCCAGTATGCCATCCCCGTAGGATAAGAAAATGTGTCAAGTGTCAGTCCCTATCAGTTCATTTAGTACTTGTGTCAGTCCGTAGGATCGCTAGGATTTGCGACATAAATTACCATAATTAGATGTAACCTTGCAGTAATCATTTTTCCATAATTAGAATTAACCTCAGCCGTTGCGTCCGCCCATTTCCCCATACCACCGTCAGCAGATGTCAGAATACACCTCAGCAGGCGACTGACCACATGATTATCGCCGCGGTGGATGCCAGCAAGAATTAATTCGTTATGGGATCTCATCAACGTCACTCATGCTGGTTAATTACATAGCCTGCATGAAGAAAAGCACGAGAATGCCGGAGAGATCCGAGTCAGAGTTAGAAATTTCTGAAGATGCAAAGGCAATTGGAGCAGAACTAGAGCAGTAGAGGTGTCCCGAAGCAGAGAGCCAAGAGAAGGGGCCGAGAACTGTTTTGCACGTGTATCAACGATGCGCAAAGATGACAAGAGTCAATCCAGCAGTAGTAGAACAAGAGCTCGACAGTAGGATTCACAAAATGGACTCCCTCGTCGGGAAGTATGACAATGCAGCCCTCATCGATGCAGACCTCACGGATTCTTTCGAGTTTCCAGCACTCAAATGACAAGTGTACATGGAGAGCTACACCATAGAGGCAGGGCAAGCAACAACAAGAATTTTGCCTAAGTTTCGAAGCATCCAACAGTCCTCAATCTTGAATTTGAGGAACCTGCCCGTATTTGGGACGACAGGCGCTGCCATGCAATGTACCAAGTTCTTGCTAAGTAGAATTCAGAACGGTTCCTCGTGGCTGGGAAAAGAAATTCCAATCCACGCCGAGGACATTCACAGATTGACAGGGCTTTCACAGGAAGGCCGGGACGTTTCTTCAGCATTCCAAACCATCTCCAAAAGAGAAAAGAAGTCGGGGGAGGGAAGGGAGCGAAAATTGAGCTCATCAACAAGCCCGAAATCAGGTTCGCGTGCTACCTCATTGCCAGTAAGACAATGAGGCATTACACCAAGGGGGAGTGTACCTTGGACACCATTTCAATCGTGGAGCACTGCGTCCAGGGGACCAGGCTAAACTGGTGCTCCTTCCTGCTGAAGGAGCTATTCGACGCATGCGAGGATAACTACAAGAGGACAACAGGATTCATCCATGGATACCTAGTAGTCACACTAGCTATGTGGAAGTGGCATTCCCCCCTCATCAGGATGCTGATAGAGATAACGGAGAATCAGCCACTGGCAATGAAGTTCGTTCCATGGAAGGTGTCGGGAGACCCCAACACTAAGGAGGTAAACGCAGAGGCCTTCCGAAGTTGGTATGGCTTAATGATTGATGTGGTGATGAGCCAAAAGAGGATCCCCAGGAATCTGCTGGACGGATACAGTGAGCAAGTTTGGTTTGGGGTCACCCACAAGCACACATTCCTCCGACCTGCTTGTGTGCCGGAGGAGACATTCCAGATGAGGCCGTTGACATTCCAGCTCGACGACACAGCCTTCCACGCCGAAGTTTGTTCATGGCCGGGGGTCGTGATGGAAGTCTAAAGCAGGGTATACACATAAAGATTCGACAAGATGCTACCACATTGACTGCTAGGAGAATCGGCGGTGGAGGCAGCAAACAGGGTCTCCAACCTGCAGCTCCTCCCAATAATTCGCCAACTAAATACCCAGGTACGAAGCTTCAACGAAGTGGTCCACGTGATATCAAGTAGTGCCACTCCTCTCCCAGTTTTTTCTGAATTTTAGGTTTCTTAGTCCACCCCGCTTCCAACCACGACCTCCATCACCACCCCCATTCCAAATGTATTGTATAGTTCACCAAGCCTAGTAGCCACCTTGGTGGGGGAAAAGAGTAAGCCTGCTAAACCCATAGCGGCACCAAAAGCCAAGAGGGCCAGAACTACAGAATCAAGCCCGGTGGTCAACCTCACAGAGGAGGATCCACCCCGGCAACTGAGCCTAGGGGTACCCATCCAAGAAGAACCACTCGCCGAGACAGGGGAAGCAAGTGGGTTTCCACCTCACCCTCCCATTAACCCCTTCGACTTCATAAACATCTGTATTTCTCCACCTCATACCGACCCACTCCCACCTACCACTTCATTCACCCCATCCAACTCATCCACCACTATATCAGATCTAGTAATCCGAAACCTACTCAATGGGGACCACGAAACAGAGGCTGACTCAGGTACAAAAGTGGTGCCACCAGCCAACCCTGCTGTGGACCCCCAGACCAATTTTACTGACCTAATCAAACAAATGGCACAAATAGTTGTAGACACAGTTGCGACAATCCCTGAGTCTACTCCAGTCCAGCAGCCCATCCAAGCAGATCAGAGGGAGCGGCCAGACCTGAATATGGCGGACTCTGCACCCCATCAAACTCGGCTGCCATCCCCTTAAGGACAATCCACCAGATCAATTGCCAGTGGGTAACCACTATAGGAGCGGTGGCTGGATCAAGGTACTTTAGGGACCAAAAGCATGGAGATGTGGGGCATGACTCAGTTGTACCACTTCATCCAGAGGGTAGCCTAGCAGGCGGAAAGGCTCCACTCCAAGCTGCAACAGAGGTGTGAGCAATAGCAGCAGCAGATAATCGCGCTTACTGAACAACGCGAGCAACTCACAATGGCACACGGGCAGCTACAGGACCAGATGGACGAAGTGGCCAGGGTTTTCACGGAGGTATGGCCTGCAGTGTCGGCTCACTACAATCAGCTGCTCGCGGATGTGTCAGAAATGAACGTATTACAGTGAGAAATCCACCTCAGGGTGGCGTACTCCAACCTACACCAGGAGAACACAGAGCTCCGGGCGGCATTGGCAGCACGACTGGCACTGCTCGACCCAGCGGCAGTCTACACAGCACAAATTTCTGAGAAACAGGGCCAGGTAACCAAGATGCAGGAAGCTCTCAGTACTACAGCTAGAGATGCCTACGACCTCCTGAAAGGTCTACAGGAATGCTCAACGACCCTTACAGTGAAGACACAGTCGATTTCGGCTTAGCTGCAACAACTCTCCAAAGAAATACAAGACGCCACGGACCCCTCGCAGTTGGACCAACTGTACGCCCATGCGGATGTGCTGGAGATCCAGATCTAGCAGATAGAGGCCAGTTCAACAATGGCCAAGCAGGAAATTCAGGAGCTTCGCCAGCCCCTACAGATCAGCGCCCGGATGATGCAGCAGTTGGTTGCCGAGGCCAGAACCCAAATCAGCATAGTATTTAGAGCTGTACCGACGAACATCAGGGAGGAAGCTGTCACCAAGATCATGATGGAGACGAACACATTATTACAGGGGTGGCAGCAGGCTGTGGTAACCTTCCACGAGCTTAAGGCTTCAGCTTTGAGCAAGGTCCCGAAGTTGGGACCCTTTTTTGGGCAGCAAAATGAAGGTGTGCAGCAGGAACAGGGCACAGGGTCTGGCGGAGCTACGGAGGTGGAGACAGTGATATGAGATTGACTCGGGATGAGTCAAGAGATTGTGGTCAGGGCCTATTGGGGCCCTTGTTTTGAATTTTGCACGAAGAGTAGATTTTTGGTTGCAAATCGACACATGGCAAGCACAACAACGGTAGGTAGCGGAGCTGCCGAGGTTGTGGAGGAGCAGGAGATGAATGAAGAGGCTGGTGCAGACAAGTGCAGATGAAGAGAAGACGAAGCAAAGAACAGAGAGTGGAACTCATGTGCGATAGAAAGAAGCCGAAAGCAGCTGAAGAAGAACACAAGAGAAACTAGCAGTTGCGCTGGCGGGTGAATAAATAGGCCGTCACCCAGCAGAAAGGGGAGTCGTGCACAGATGCAGAGGGATCAAAGAGGTTAGAGCTGACACTGCGGAAGAAGCTCTGTTCTGAGCACGACATCCTTGTATTTCCTGTGTGTCTAGCAATCTATCATGGCTGTAGTATCTCTCTCTCTCTCTCTGTCCTGCGGGACCTCTGTAATAGAAGTGGAACGCTCTTTCTATCAAGCAATGTAACTCTGGATCCTGCTGAATGGTTATGAATATATTTGAAGGTTTCTATCTTATCACATGAGTTGAATGTGTGTATGATGTCTATGGTACTTTAAAATTTTATTTGCTTAGTATCTACATAATGTTATGATAATATCTTCTACGTATGATGTTATGTATGCAAATGATCCTATGTTAGCTTCGAGCTGCAGATCCATCTGCCAATATCGATCTATTCCCCTCCTTCATGTGGTCATGGCACGCCTCGGGTGAGACTATCTGCTCTTCAGAGTAGGGTGAAAATGACGGAATGGTGCTAGACTACAGTAGACTCCTTTGTTGGCCCAATCCCCGAACCTGGGTCTTGCCCACGAGACCTATTTCCTCGCCAACACAAAGCCCACTATGGAAGGTTGTGCAATTATGAAGTGTTCATTTGTTGTCCATGGCTTGTAATCTCTTTTACCAAATTACTTTAATGACTTATTGTGTTGTCACTACTAGGGGAGGCATTGGATCTTATGCAGGATTGAAGATGGTGTCCATTTTGATTTTGGTCTCCCTATACGGAGTCCTAACTCTCCAAACATATACACTGGCATATGTAATGTGTATGTAGAGAGCCATGGGCCTCCAAAATAGTAGACAACACTCCATGGGCCCAAAAATATGTTCAGATATTTCTAGAGATCCACCTATTGGATGAGGAGGATGCACTTGGTATACCATGCCCATCTGGCCCCTCAAGTTGCACCATACACTTGGTAGGTGACCGAGGACTTGCACATTTATGTGGTATCATTTATTCCATCATATGAACCCTCACAAATGGTCTACAGGGATATTCAACATACTTGGAGATCCATGAGGTTATTGGTGTGCCCCCACACCCACTGGGAGCACCATAAGCTTATTGTTTTGAGAACAAGGGGCCAACCCCTTTTCCATCACTTTTGAGGCTCCTATTCATTATTATGGCACGTATTGACCTCATTAGGCCTCTTGGATGGCCCTACGACATGCATTTTTTATCATTTGACCTCTTAAGAGGATTATTATTTGATTTATGAGTTAGTTTGGTGGGCTTGTCACCAAAGGTTAATTACTTTGAACAATATTTTATTCTAGGGGATAGTTTAGGCCCCATTAGGTAATTTTAACTCCTAATGAATGTATAAATAGGAGTGAATTGAATTAATTTATGCATCATCACTTAGATTAGATCATTTTCTCTCTTGAGAACTTCACATTTCTTTCTTGGAGGACGAATTGGAGCATGGATAAATTTTGATGTTTGGATTTGATTTTATTATCTTGGAGATTATTTATTGGAAAATGTATTTAAGGTTGGACATATTCTCTTACATGTAAGTACGATGTTGATGATATTTTCCTTTACTTTGTCACATACATTGATCATGGTATTTTCATTATTTTAAAGATAATTGTTGCATGAATTTATTGATGCATTGTAGAATTATGTTTCTATATAGCATATCTCTACATATGGGACATTTTTGTTTAACTAATTTCCCTAGAGATCAAAGTTATCTTGATAATCCATATTCATTTGCAAACGAAGTATAAATGATTTAAGGTCCCTTTCTTTTTTTCCCTAACATTGGGCGAAGTTTCCCTTAGAGTCTCCTTGAGCTAGAAACAGGATCCTTCCTCATAAATATTCTTGAATCCACATCCCAAAATTAATTAGGCACTAATCCACCATAAGGTGATCACCTTAAAACCTTTTTCTTCACCTTTTCCCCCTCTTTTCTAGGTCTAGCCATGCTGGGCCTCCTAGGGCATCATTTTCTCGATGAAGTAGCCATAGAAAAAGTTCGATATCCTATCCTCTACTACACTTGTGTGTCCCCTAGGTCTCCTCCAAATTTGAAGAAATTATGACAGTGCGATTGCGAGATATCCCAAGCCCTATCTCTGAGATCAAACTTTTCCCTGGTGTTCCCTATGCTAGTACCTCATAGGATCAATTTGACACCTTTAAATGGGAATTATTGTTTTGATCCTTTCCCCTTCCTTGTTTAGGTTAAGATAATCATCTATTTCTAAACTCCCTCTCCTTAACTTAGATTGGGTCCACTTGGCCCCGTGTGGTCCCATTTTTTATCAAAGAAAACTCAGGATTGCAATTTTTTCAAGGATTTTAGGGATTGATAAACTCCTTTACAAGTCACATTCCCTTGAGGAGATGCTGTTAGTGTCTCGTGATTTGGCTGATTGGCAAGCCAAATGACAATGTAACATCAAACCAGTCTTTGGAGCCCAAGGACCTAGCCTTCCTGGACTCAGAGAGGGCTCTCTCTATTTGTGTAAGGGATATCTGTGTGTTTTCTTATTGTGTTCTTGATTTTAGGCTAGTTATGAAGTAGGTTTTTGGTTTTTAGGTTGTGAGGGATGAACTGATCAAAGACTAAGATAGGTAAAAAGATGTCAGATCGACTAGGATATGGGGTCGAAAAGGTCAAGAAATCTTTCAGATGGTGATACAAGGTTGCTGAAGGGCTGATTTGATTCGAGGTAAAATGGATCTTTGGGTAAAATGGAGTGAGATGGACATTAAATTTGTGAAGAACAAAGGATTTCAAACATAAATAGTTAAATAGCTGACATAAACATGGTAGGGCTAACCATTAATCATGAGAAATGTAACTATAAACTGATCAATGCATAGAAATAAACATTCAAGCCATGCATAGAGATATATGACTCTCTAACCTTAGGAAATGGCTATCAGACTTTGGGGAAATACATTTAAGACAAACAAACAACTCAAATCACTATGAAGGAACGCCTAAGCATAGTATTTCAAGCTATTGGGCACTTTGAAGCAAGATTGCATAGTTTTAGGCAAAGGGAAAGATCAGTACAAGACCTCCTTGGTTCAACAAATGACAATCTAATCAATCAAAGAGAGGTTTCAGAGGTGGAGCTATGACTAGCCATGAGTAAGCAGGGCATACCGTGAATCATACTTAGCATGCATAAAACCATAAATGAAACAAGCAAACAATATTCTTCGATTATTAAAGAGCAATCAAGGATTCTTTAATATGACTAAGAATGAAGAAAACATAGAAGCTATGAAGAAACATGAAATTTGAGGTGCCTCCAAGGGCATGTCTCAAATCTATTCTCTACTATCTTATAGCAAGAAAGAACATGGAATTATGAATGAAAACTAAGAAACAAAACAGAGAGAGAGACACTATACCATTCTACCAAGTCATGGAATCCAACAACAGTCCTCTTTCATCATCCAAAAGCACTCAAGAAACTCTCCAAATGCATGAGACAAGTATTTCTTCCAAGCTTGTATAACCATATATTGCTTCTATTCATCAAGTTCAGCCTTATTTACAATGAAAGCCTTTGGAATATATAGGCCAAAGTGAGGAAAACCTCCTAGTTCAACTTGCAATCTCATTGGCCTATCCAAAATATCTGATTTTTTCCTTGAGGCTTTGCAAAGCCCAAGGCACAAAATATCTAATAAAATATCTCAAAAATGCTAAAAAAGGGAAATATATTGACTTTTCATAACTAATCATGTACAAAAATAGCTAAACGCACATGAGGAAAAGTCACTTTTGAAAGGTTCATTTTTTACAAAAATACTCAAGAAATATATCAGCAGAAAGTCCTCTGACTTGTCGGCAACTTTTGGAGGCCTTCCCGATGTCAAAACGAGGCCCGTGATGGCTCGTTGGAAAAATCTGAGTGTCTATTTTCTGAAAATTCTTAGTTTTATCCAAACTGGCCACTAGAAATCCTCTAAAAACTAACCTGTGTGTAAAAACCCAAAAAATAGGCCTTGCTGATAAACAGGGCAGAGTGTAGAAAAAGCGAGTGTTTTTCGCCATTTTGGGGGAGAAAATGATCTTCAATTGATCTGAAAATCACTGAGTATATGCCCCTAAAATTATGGCATCCAATGATACCATTTTCATCCTTTGAGGATGCCCCAAACTGAAATGGTGATGCCCATGAGTTTTAGCCAAAAACCCAAAAATGACAAAAAACCAAAATTTGTCGAATTTCACCCAATTTTGGCGAGCATGACCCTCAAGGGTTTTCAGAAATATGCTGTGAATCTGAGGCCAAAATTTAGAGCTTTGAGGTGTCTTTCCTCAAATTTGGTGCCAGGCGCCTCCTCTGAGCCTCCTTGAGTTTTTCCTGTGTGGCCTTCAATTTCCGTCGGGAAAACTGATTGAGCTTCTTATAGTGCCCGGTCATCCTCCGTTGAAGGTCCAAGTCTCTATTTTCCTTCTCCAACTTCTTTTCCAAGTGATAATTAACCCTCTCAAGCCATGCTTCTCGATTGTTCTCTATCTCTTGGGTGAACAATGTAGTGAGAGGGGTAGATTGGAGAAGGGCAGCTTCTTCTTCCTTTTGTTTCTCAAGGGCTCTTTTGAGCCCCATGGTTCTTGGCTTTTTTCTCCTGGGCTGATCTTCATCTTCGCTCTCATCGAACTCACCCATGAGTTCTTCCAATCTCACTTGTGCCTTGGAGGCCTCTTTTTTGTATTTGATGGCCCGTGTCTCATATACCGCCATATGGACACTCATCTGTTTGTTTTGAATTTGCAAAAAGTGATTGAAGTTTCTAGCCCTCTCAAGATCAGTCCTCAAAGCATCAATTTGGTTTTCTCTATTGATCAAGAGATTTTCTAGGATCTGGGCTTCATTGTCGCTATCATCACTTTGGATTTGAATGATGTCGAATTCCCTTTCCTTTTCATGACTGCTTTCTTCTTTCTCCTTTCCTTTGCTTTGGGTGGCTCTTTTAGTCTTCCTCCTTTTGGGAAATTCGACAATGGGCTTCTTGGGAAATTTTCCCTTGCTTCGGAGGGCCCTAGTAACATTTGGAGTTACAACTCTAGGCACCCTTTTCCTTGATGTCCAGGGCTTGGCCACTTTTGGAGAAGAGAGCATGGCTCCTTGCCTAGGAGAGGCAGCTAGCACATGGTCCATTGGCTCTTTACCCTTTCTACTTTGCTCATCATTCTTGCCACTGTCTTGGATTTCTTCATGGCCGCCTTGAATGTCCTTTTGCATTTCTTTTTCAGGGCTGTCCTCCTCACTATTTTTCATCTCCTCATCATGCTGTTGCGCTTTTTCATGAGGCTGCTATTCATCATCATGTGGCTGCCTCTATTCTTCATCAAGTGGCTGCCTTTGTTCATCATGTTGCACCTGTTCATCATGAGGCTACTCACCATCACTGTGCTACACTTGTTCATCATCATGCTTCTCATCATCATCTTTAGTATTTTTTTGTTCATCATCATGTTCCTCTTCATCATGCCCTTCTTCCCCTTGCAATTTTGTTTCACTATGATGTTGCTCATCATCATGTTCCTCATCATCCCCTTGCTACTCTGTTTCACTATGATGCTACTCATCATCATGTTCCTCATCATCTCCTTGTTTCCCTGTTTCACTATGATGCTACTCATCATCATCTTCCTCCTCTTGCTCATGTTCTTCTTCCTCATCATACTCTTTTTCTTGTTCAATGGGAAATTTGAGCTTCTTGGGAATGGGCTTGCTTGAAGAAGGTGAAGGATGGTGAGTGGAAGGTGAAGGAGATGTATGAAATGAAGGGAAAGTGGCGAAATCCGGATGTGTAATGAAGGTATCCCAAGAGACTTCTTTCTTCTCAAGCTTATGAAGAATGATAACCTTGATGAGGGAGTGATGGAAGAGGCAGGCTGTCTGCTGAGAAGGAGGCTTTTTCTGAACATTGGAGGCCATTTTCTCAATACTTATATGGAGGAAGAAAGGGAGATTTAACAATTTGGCTCTTGTGAAATGCATGAGCAATCAGACATGGTAAGCATAGACTCGGGAGAATCTTGCCTCGCAAGTGAAGTATTTCATGATTATCTTCATGAGGGGGGCATAACTAGTCAATAGATATGAGAAGGGAAAAATGGATGGACATGAATCTCTATGCTCAGGCTTCAGAAAAGGCTTGTATTGTTCTGAGTCTAGGTGGCTTTGTTTAAACCACTTCTCTCCGACATAAGGGATTTTGGTGGCCTTGGAAATGGACCTAGGAGAGAACTTAAAATCCAAGCCTGCCAGCTGAAAGTGCTTCTCTTGAAATCTCAAAGCACAAAGATGTGTCAAAGGGGAATAGATTTTCACCTCCTGCACCCTTTGACAAAACTCTAGACACCCAACCTCATGGAAGTTAAACGGGACTGATGGATGAGCATTTACCTCTCCAGTGGAAACAGGCTCAAACCTCCTGTGAAGGCCACTCCTACTGTCTTGCTTGGGAGGCATTTTGTTTTGAATGTTCTTTGCAAAACCAAGCTGTCTCAAATGGCCCTTAAGATGTTTTTCTCAACCACACCTATGTCCTCCTTGTTAGTCACTGTTTGTCCTCTTTGATGCCAATCAACAAGTATTTGTCAAAATAAAAAGCACACAGTCAACTTATTACTGTGTTTGGGCAAGGTATTGAAAAGAGGTATCTGTTTTTTCTTGTTAGAACAAGGATCTCCTTGTGTTTAGACAAAAACAAAATCACCCTTCCCCAAACAACACTCTTCTGCTATTCACTGTTTTTACAGAGGTAGACAAAAAACACCCTCAACTGACCTTGCAAAATCTCTCACCACACTCTGTTTTATGGAACAATGGAGGCTGCACAGATTTGGCTGTTTCATCACACACAGAGGACTTTTTGAAAATGACAAGGCTTTACCTTATAAACACCGTTTCACCTTAGATTTTGCAGACAGGGGTTAATTTTGTTTTTACCACTGCTAGGACACCTTCAGCAATTATAGGCTCTCTGCTCAACACAGGGAGAAGAACATCTTCCTAGACTGACTTTGGGACCTTCAAACACAGATTTTTCCTTTTTGAACTATGGCAAATGCACAGAGTTGCTGTCTCATATCATAAAAAAGGAAGTTTTATTCATATACACAGCTTTCATCTTTTAGAACCATACTCCTTCACTATCATTGTTTTTGAAAAACAATAGGGGCATCTTAAAACTGTTTCAACACTCCCCTCTATCACTTGAAATGGTCTGTGTCATTAGTACAAGGTTTATCACTCTGTTTGAAGGCAATTTCAGGCTTTTTGAAACTGATACAAACCACCACCTTTCACTATACTAATCTTGGGCAATCATAGCAACAAAAACCTTGGATTTTGCTCAAACACCTTACTCTTCAATCACTGTTTTAGTCTTGAAAAACATGGCATCAATCACCCCTTTAGAATTTCGAATGCACCAAGGGGAAATAAAAAGTACCTTGAAGATGGCTTATGGCCCTTGCTTGATGAGTTGAGCAGGTCTCAAGACCCTTTGAAGGTGTTTTGGTCATGCAAACAGGCGCGGCACGTTCAAATGGAAGAGCGTCGCGCAGTAAAAAAGGTGTCGGGTCGGCCTTCAGGCAGTGGTGACCGCACGCACAGGCGCGTCGCGCGCTACCGTTATAATCCTTTGTAATTTCTGCTCTGAACGCGCCGCATGCTTTTCCAAGCGCATCGCTCAGGTTTTAAGCCTCTAAAAACTCTACAAATGGCTCGAAACTTCTTGCTTGGTCCAGTGAACAGCCAGGGGAGCACTTGGTGAGTTTTGAAATGCACAATGAGACTTGGCAACGGTCAATTACTCCCTTTAAAGTCGACAAACCTTTTGAACTTGCTTTGTGAGGGTTTGAACGCCTCTTTGAAAAATGCCTTTGTTATAACGAAACTCAAATGACTTTTAAAACGCCAAAGGGGCCCATATCCAATTTATGTTGATAATAAAGTGCTGTGGGGGCTGCTTGAAGGTTTTCATAAATATGACTTTTCCCTAAGTGAAGAAATCATCTCAAGGCTAAACTCTTTTTTACTGTTTGCCTATATCTGTCCCTTAAAAGAAAATTTTCTCAAAACCATGTTGATGATTATAGATGCATCCTCTGCATGATATTTATATTTGAATGTGGTTGAAAACTCAGTTTCATTCACCTAGGTTTTACCATCATCTGTTTATCAAAAGGAACTCCTTTTAAAAAACCCCTCCTACAATCAAATGCAACAACAAGGTATTTTACATGTTTTCATAATGAAAAAGCCTTTTTTTGTGACAGTGGCATGCTTCATTTGCTTTGAGTGTTGTTTCTGAATTCAAAACACTTGCCATATCCTTTCTTCACATTGATGAACCTATGTGTCTATTTTCAAACCTCCTTCAGAAATCAGGCTCAGGTTACCTTCTTGTCCATTTTGATGAGTTTTTTGAAAAATATCTTCATGGACAGGAAGAGCAAAACTTCTTTGAATCATCAACATCACTCTTTGGCTTATGTTTAACCCAGCTCTCAACTCATAAACCTTGAGTGGATTTCCACTAATTTCAACTCTGTTTTTAAAGGAAAACAATGGCTAGATTTCATGCCTATTGATCAAGGAGAGGGATCTTTGGAAACTCTTAATGAAATTACATACCCAAGCAGGGTTTGTTCATTTTGGCTCCAGATTACCTTTGAAGGAGATCTCTGATAGGAGACAAGTCAAACCTCTTTGATTATTACAATACCACTGCTTTCCCTCTATTTTTAACACCATTTTTCTATCCATAAGCCTTCAGTTTCTTTCACACTGCACTTAAAACCTACTTTTCAATCAGTGAAACCTATAGTCAATATTTGAAACACCATTGCTGTGTTAGTGGTCTTCATCTATTGGAGACAAGGTGTTAAACAAGTTCTTCAGGTAGTTTGCCTCATTGTTAGCTTTGTGCCCTTTAAATGAGGCCATACCTCTGTTCCTGGCCCTCTGCTTATTAGATGAAGGAGGCCTTTATCACATTGCCAAACCCTCTACTTGTAAAATTAAGGAGGTTTTCAACCAATGACCTAACCATCTGCTCATGTATGGAGGAGGTTTTCTAAGTCTTTCAACCCTCTGCTCATGTATGGAGGAGGTTTTCTCAGTGATGCCATTTCATCTTCTTTCAAACAGTGTTATCTTTCCTTTCACTGCCTATTCATGCTTAAGAAAATAAAAGTGAGAAATTGACAATATGCCATGAAGGGAATTTCTCTGAGACATATAATCCTGTTGTTAAAATACCTTTATGCATATTTAGACAATCAGAGGAAGCCTGGCTAGTATCTGCAGAGTATTTCTTGTTATTCATAAGTCACTAACCTTTGATTGTGTTTGCAGGAGCTTATTGGAATAACTCTCTATCCAGTACTTGCATCCCAGGCTCAAAACCACATGAGAAGCAACTGTCTTCTCATGTTGAGTTTAATACTGTCTTCTGGAACACTAGTACACTTATGCTCTTTCAAAAAGACATTGAAACACTGTACATCTACCTAATATCAGCTTGACTTGTGGCATACGTATTGCTGAGACCTCAAGGCTTGTTAGTGGCGCGACCTAAGGGTGTAATCAAGATTTATTTGCAGAATAGAAAGGTCCTCTAGGACTGGTTGATATTAGATAGAGGTTCTTTTGGCTTTAGAATAGTTTGCCAAGGGAAAATCGCCTAAAGCGCCACTACCTAACTTAGGGGAGACTTTTTGGACAAATTTGGAGTATTCTCTTTGGAGCTAATGGACAAGTTTGTATGACTGAGGCTGGTTAGGGCTTGACAATTAGATTTTATCTCATCATGGGCTGATTGATAAAGGTAGGAGGGAAAAAATGTTTATGGGTGTTTTCCAGCTGGAAAATTTGACAAATTTGAGATCAGCTGCTAGAAAATTTGGCTTTAACAACTAGTCATCATCAACAAGTGAAAAATACTGATGACTAACAAAGTCCCTTACTGTCCTAACCTCCTTCTCCTAGAAATCCTTTTACCTTGCTTAAAGAGAAAGCAAGCTCCATTCTTGAATTTCTTCTTGGAAAGGATCATTGAGGTCACTTCATATCCATTTTTTGATATATCCTTCATAAATGACTTTCTATATATTGGGTCTCCTGCCATCGGTGAAAGTACGTAAAGAGTAGGGAGCCTTAGCTGAGGTGATGGTGGGATAAGTCTCCATCATTGCTCTTGACCTAAAATTGTCCTTTAGGAGTCCCTTTTAGGTCCCATGCTAGTTTGAGTGGTGAGGACCCAAAGTGCTTCCACTACACTTTAACCTGCTCGATTGCTCAGTTATAAAACATAAGAATATTTCTATGAAAAATGCACTTAGGTTCATGCTGGAATTATCCTTCTAGCTCCACCTGTAATAAAAACCAGTCAATCACATGATCAACATCTTTAACATATTTTTTAAGCAATGACACATGGAAAAAATCATGTATAGTCATTGTCGCAGGTAGTGCAAGTTGATAGGCTACTGGTCCAATACTCTCAATAATATTGAAAGGTCCACAATATTAGGGTGCCATCTTGGCACATGATCCAATCCTCAAGGAGCTCTTCTTGGGCTTAATATGCAAGTACACTTGTTCCCAAACTTGAAACTCCTTACACAACCTATTTTGATCTACATAGATTTTATTTCTATCCCGTGCTGCCCTTATATTCTTCTTGATTACCTACATTTATTGTTCCATCTCTGCCAACATATCCAGTCCTATAAATACCCTATTAACTGGATAACTCCGACTAATGGAATTATTACAACTCCATCCATACAATGCCTCAAATGGACTCATCCTCAGTGACTCCTGGTAACAGCTATTATAGCCAAACTCAACCAACGGAAGGTACTCCTCCCACTTCCATTATTGATGCATCACATACATCCTCAAAATTTACTCAAGAATCTTGTTGACCCTCTTTGATTGTCCATCTATCTCTGGATCATAAGTTGTGTTGAAGGGTAACTTTGTATCCAAACTTGCAAATAACTCTTTCTGGAATCTCGAAGTGACATTAGGGGAATTTTGAGGTCTAAAATGGGCCTCCTAAGGAAATTACAAAATAATATTAGATTACATCATCAAATTTTAGAGGGAAAAAAGAAAAAACTACTTTTTAACTCCTATTTTCAACTTATCTCCCTATGGTTTTACTCAAATTACAAGAGGGAACACTCGTTGGATGCATAATTTGATTCCTCATCAAAGAGTACCCATGTTTCATACTTTTGATGGACCCTTCTACATGAAAAATGAGAAATACATGAAAGACATGATTGCAATCACATTATTTCATGTATTTCTCATTTTTCGTATAACATGGTCCATCAAAAGTATGAAACATGGGTACTCCTTGGATGAGGAATTACATTTTGCATCCAACGAGTCCTCCTGCTTGAAATTTGAATAAAACATTAGGGGGATAAGTTGAAAATACAAGTTGAAAAAATATTTTTATTATTTTATTAGTTTTTATTATTTTTACTTCTTTGCCCCAAAAATGGTGAATCATCTCCCATCGTTGACATCATCATCTTGAATTCTATGGTTCTCATAAAGTTTATTTTGTTTGTACCTTTTTCTTGGGAGGCCCATTTTAGACCTCAAAATTTCTCTAATCACTTAGCATCCCTGTCTGACACAATCTTCTTCATAACACCATACAACTTCACTACATCTCTGATGAAAACCTGTGCTACATCATTACCTGAATATGTAAACTTCATTGGAATGGAGTGTGCTACCTTTATCAACATGTCAACCACAACCATAATCGAGTCATGTTGTCTATATTTCCTTAGAAATCCTGTGATGAAGGACATGGAAATGACATCCCATTTCCACTCCATAATCAAAATAGGTTGAATAAACCTACCTCAATTCTTACACTTCGCCTTTACAAGTTGAAAATCCAAGCATATTTCCACAAACTCTTCTACTTATTTCTTCATATTCGTTCAGTAGTATAACTTATTTATCGTTGTTAATGTCTTTAGATATCCTGGGTGACCTAGATATGGCTTGGCATGAAATTCCCTCAAGACAAGCTTCTTGAGTTCACTACTATCTGGTACAAATATCATGTCCTTAAATCTGACCAATCCATTCGCTAAGAGACAATAGTCCACCTCCGGTGCACCTATGCATGTACCTAAACATGTACCACTAGATATACTTGTACCTATACATGTAACTATTCAACTACTTGCACCTGTACTGATACTCTATTTTAACTTGTGTGTAAGCTCTCTTATCTATCATCCTAGTGACCTTCCTATAAGATATGATGTTGTAGATCTATACCATAAGAACTCATAGTTTCTATGTCACTTACTTTTAACCACCTGCTAAGAACATCTACAACCTTGTTCTCTTTTCCTTTGATGTTTCTAATCTCAAAGTCAAAGTCATTGATCGTCGCCAACCATCTAGCTTGAATGGAATTTATATTCGGTTGGTCAAATAGATACCTCAATCCACTATGATCGCTCATAAGTAAAAACCTCTTTCCAGGTGGATAGTGCCTCCATATATTCAATGAATGGATGATCGTTGCCAACTCAATATCATTTATTTGATCATTTTTCTCCTACTCATTTAGTTTATGTGACTCATAGAACACTACCTATCATTATTGCATAAGAAATCCACCAATACCTCTCTTGCAATCATCCATGCATACCAAAAATTCTCTGTCTGAATCTAAAATCTTTAGCACTGGAGCATGTGTCAACAAATGTTTCAACTTCTCAAAACTTGATGCACATTACTCTATCCATTCAAACGTATTACCTTTCATTTTCAATGATGTGATAGGATATGAAATCTATGAGAAGTTCCTGATGAACCTCCTAAAATAACTTTCTAACCCCATAAAGGACCTTACCTCATCCACATTTCTAGGACATGACCACTCCATGATATCCCTTACCTTCTCTGAATCCACTTCTATGCCTTCCTTGGAAACCACATGTCCCAAGTAATGTACCTCTGTAGAAACTGCACTCATTTTTCTTAGCATACAACTGATGCTCTCTTGGCAATATCAATACTACTACTACATGTTCGGCATGCTCTTCTTCATTTTTAGAATATACCAATGTATAATCAATGAATCCAATAACAAAATTGTCCATATAATGAAGCAACGCATTATTCAACAAGCACATAAAAGTAGCTGGAGAATTAGTCAAACCAAATGGAACTACAAAAAACTCATAATGCCCATACCTGGTCCTGAAATTTTTCTTATATATGTCCTCTTACTTGATGTTTACTAGATGATATCCCAATCTCAAATCAATCTTCAAGAGTATTGTTTCTCCCTTCAACTGATTGAAAAAATCATCAATCCTCAGAAATGGATACTTGTTCTAGACGGTCAGCTTGTTCAACTTCCTGTAGTCTATGCACAACTTGAGAGTACCATCCTTCTTCTTCACAAAAAATACCGATGCACCACAAGGCAATACTCTTGTCCTAATGTATCCCTTGTCAAGGATTTTCAATAACTACAACTTCAACTCTACTAACTCTGGAGTGCTCATCCTGTATTATGCCTTTAATGCTGGTGCTACCCCTGGTACCAACTCAATAGAAAATTCTACTTCTGCAAGGCAACCACTCTAAAATCTCTGCTAGAAACACATCCTGAAACTATTGTAAAACTGGGTACCTTCTCAATACCTCTGTATCCTCAACTTCCTTACCTCTATCACTAGAAATGTGCACTACAAATAACACACATCCTTTCCTCTGACTATGCTTTGCCTGCATAGTTGTCACCATTCTAATTGATGTTTCTTTCTTATTACCCTAGAATAATATTTGTTCTCCATTTCATCCAAGAACTCAATAGCTTTATCATACCATTCTACCTTATTCCTATGAATATATAGTCAATCCATACCCAAAATCATACTATATGATCCCAACAACAATACATTCAAATGTGTTGATGTAGGTATACCATTAAACTAAAATACAAAATCTCTTACCTAATCATGAAATCTCTTCTTTGTCCTTGTATCCAATTGTACTAACCAATATTATGCATGCACTTCTTTATTCAAACCACACTTATCCACCAAGTCAGGGTTAACATAACTATAATTATATCCAGGGTAAATCAAAATAGAAAAAACTTGATCACAAAGATTACCATCCATCTCAATGATAGATTCCTGATGGTTTTCTTGTCGGTTATCCAATGCTGCATAAATTTGAGGAACACTCTGTCCAACATCACCCATTGTATGCACCTCCTTAGCACTATAAATCTGCAATCTACCACTCTGAAGTTGTGGACAAACCATCTGACGATGATATTTTCCGCAAGTCCAACATCGTACGGGCTTCCTATCATCACCCTTGTTCTGCTCAGACCAAAATTACTATCCTCTCTCATATGCATTGAACTTCTTATGTGGTGTTGCATTGTCTTTGTTACTTGTTTCCTGAGGCCTTTCTTGTCCCATTTTCCTTTATTCCTTGCATTACCTTTCCAATTTGTTTTAGTCTCACATATGTGCTTTGATTGTTCATAAAAATGATTTAGATTCTTGATGGCCTCCTCAAATGATCTAGGATGATCAAACTCAATATTGTCGTTAAATGTTATTGGCAACCCACTGATGAATCTTTAAATATTTGCCTTATCCTCCTTGACGTAGGGCACATATCACAACAACTTCAAAAATATGCTAGTGTACTCCTCATCAGTCATAGACCCCATATTTAGCTCATAAAATTATTTTGATCTGTAATCATAGTATCTATATAATAGGTACTTATTCCTAAATAGTATCTTGAACTCACTCCAAGTCAAACCCTCCTCATAAATACCTCTGAAATTATTTACATCTTCCCACCAAATATTTTCTTTACCTTTAATACTAAACATAACTATTATGGCCTTCACGTTCTCTAAGTAATGATGTAACCTAAAGAAATTATTCATTTCAAGAAACCATGTTTTTGCATCATATGATTTATTCATTTCTCCATCAAAGGTAGGTGGATTTACTTTCTTAAACTCGTCGGGAAAATATCCCCTATCACTCCTCATGTAAGGATGATAACGATGATGATCATGATGTATGTTAGAACCAGAACTAGAATAGGATCTTTGTCCATCACCCCTTCTGTCTGGTGTATCCATGAACCTGATATCCCTCATCATGTCATCTCTATATGACATGTTCCCGCCATGAGATCGACTACCATATGCCCCATTAGACTTGTCCTCTTGTCCATGGTTGATACGAAGTGGTCCCTGTCTCTGCAAATTTGATAATCTCTGAAGGATGACTACATTGACTTCATCTTATTTCTCATGTGCCCTAGAAAGTCTCTCTTGTGATTTAATAATTCAGTCATTATATTTTTTGTAACTTCTTATTTCTTCCTTTAAAATTCTCAGAGAATCTTCTTGTGTGGGAATTATTCCTCACGATATTTCTCATCTGATCCATAGAGAGAATCTCATGAACTATAGTCTAACACTCTGCTAGCCATATTTGTTCTTTTATTCTTACAAGGTATATCATGTTAGCTAAACCAAATCATAAACAAACCAACATACCTCATACTAGTTCATGGGAGGATATCTTGGCTACAAGATCAACCAAATTAGTGTAATGTATATATATAAGCATAATATTATTCCGAAAAATACATAAACAACATCACAATCCTTATTCACTTTTCACACATGATGCCATAACCACCCACAAACTAGACACAATGCATGCATAATGTTATATACACTGACATACATGACCAATGCACCATCAACATGCATTCATGACAGCCATACGCCAAAATAACACCATCAACTTTCACATGGTGACACCACTGTGACTATGACCACACCATGCATATGCAAGAAGCACATAGACCACAAGCATAAGAAGCCCATATGAAATAGACATGTATGCATGACCAAAACACTGCCCATCTAGTCCAAGGGGTGAACCATGCTCTTATACCACTCTGTAGTATCAAATATCACACAAAGAGACAGGAAACCAGACACCACCCAAAGAGAACGAAACTCACTCTGATACCACTCTCTAACCACCCTCCTCCCACATCTACCCAAGTAATGGAAAACTGGGGTAAAAATGTGACAAGAGGCTACTATGATCTTATTAAAATCCCCATGTACAGTTAAGGAAGTGGAACCGACACAACACAAGCAATCTGACCTTCTACACATCCTACAAAACCTATAGGAGCTAACCAACCCTTCAAGGTGACCAACCCTTGAGGGAACTCAACATTTCAATGAAGTAAGCTCACACTTGCTCCCTTTGCAAGGCCTCCATGCAACTGAGAGCCCCAATTTCTCCCATGATCCTGCCTGAGTGCGATTGTAGCATTTTTTTCAGTGTTATGCCAATGACTGCGAGATTTAAGGCCTAATTTCTAGGGCTAGGACCTCGTCACTGCCCAGAACTATGTTGGAAATATGATGCAATATGTTGTCCTAGATGGAAACCTACTTGATGAAGTTGTCCTTGATGGAAACCTACTTGATGAGTTGCCTTTTGATAAGAAACCTATTTGTTAAAGATGTAAAAATGATGTATCTATAGGTCAGTTCAGATTTGATAGAGAAAGGCAATCCATTTAGGATTAGAGAAATGATAAATATAACATGTCACAATGTATATGCAGGTTTGATGAAGGTAACACAAGTACATATGCTATTTGGTATACAGAAAACCCATGTATACATCTAGAATTAGTATATTCATACTTATTACGAAGAGAAGTCGCGTATACATGCAGGTACGAGGAAGCCAAGTCACGCATGCCTTTTGTAATCTAAAATTATGATACTAGGGGGCATTGCCATGGTATTAGCCCACAGTATTAAGTGTTGTGTCGTTTATCTGATTTCATCCAAAAATGCCATCAAAATTTGTGTGGTTTTGGCTCATGATATTGGTAAAGGCTAAAAATATATAAGGAGAAGAAGATCATAGTGCAAAAGTGTGCATGTGTTTGGGTATTGAATGAATGCTTCACTTTGAAGTATATCTGCATGGAATGGTCTACATTTTATTGATAGATCTGAAGTAATAATGCACCTATGAATACGATGATGGATTAGGATCTCTATACCTGAATGAATATGTATTTTATAGATCTATTTATGAAATTTTTAGATCTGTGATCTGGCGAATGTTTGCTGAAGTGAAGGGTAAGATATGAGTTGTTTATTTGTTATGAAGAGTTGCGCAATCATGTAATGTTTGCAGATCTATACGAAGGTTCGTCTCTGCAAAAGCATGTATATACGTAGGTTTAGTTAAGCAAAACCTCATATGGGATCTAGGGTTTTGCTGAAGTGTGTGGAAGGAAATGCTTGATCTGTATTGTTGTAGTACTATTTTTTTTCAATGATGTCTTCATATAGATCTGAGTTGTTTGAATACTATTTATGCTGCTAGTTGATTATGTATAAATATGATCAGTAACTGGGTGGTTTAATATGATGGATTTTGCTGACTGAATAAGGGTTTTGTAAATCTTACAAATTATGCCTAAATGTCTTTGATCTGTTCTGAGTCTGATCAGATTCCTAAATTCATTATATAGATATCTATACATAGGTTTGTCCACAAGAAAGCGTGTATATATGTAGGTTTTAGTAAGTGAAGTAGCGTATACATTTTGTTTATGAATGATCAAGGTTGCAGTTGATTCAATGTGTTGTTCCAGTGATCTGGTTTCAGTTATGATTCTTTGGTTATAGTGATCTCACTATACATTGAATTGGTAACTGGTTAAGTGACTATTTTCTTCCATGATTGGTTCAGTATTTGAGTGATAGGTTGATTGATGATTCAGTGAATGATTTGACATAGTTATGAGTTTCAGTTTGATGTATGTTCTTTGGACTTAAATGAGTGAAGTGTGTATGTCTGAAAATCTGATGAAAAGAGGCCTACAAGTTATGTTGTGTTGAAGTTGTTTGGATCTAGTGTGAAAATAGATGAAACGCGGTTCGTGGTGGTGCTGGCGGTTGAAGCCATTAGTAAGGGGTTCGTAGCTCCCTTCCAGTGATAGATGGTAAATGAGATCAAGGGGTAGTAGCTCCCTTCCAGGAGTGGTTGGTAAACGAGAAGAAGGGGGTTGTAGCTCCCTTACAGTAGTGGATGGTAAACGAGATCAGGAGGTTGGATCTCCCTTCCAGTAGAAATTGGAGAACGAGAGAAGGTTGCAGCCTTCTTTAGGTAGATGCATACGTACTGATATGATTATACATCAATACAATATTGTAAGCAATTTTCCATATAATAAATATTGAAGAAAAATATGACAGTAGTGGTGGTTTTCTCCCAACTTGGGTTTCCACCTTAAAGCCTAATGCTCATGTGTGTTGCTTATGTTTGATGATTTATTCTATTCTTACTGCACATGCTTACTACTTACTAAACATCTGATGAATGAATGATGCACTGATCTAAGCTAGTTGGGTTCGTTAAATTCACATATAGAAATCGGTAAAGAAAAAGTAAAAGCTTACAGTGAGTTATAAATACTGATTCACCCACCCCCCCCCCCCCCCCCCCCCAGTATTTTTCCCAAAAATTGCTATTAGAGTAGGCCCTTCTATAGAAGCTTGATCACTTGAAGGAGATCCATCCCAATGGGAAGGAAGAAAAGGAAGAAGGCCACTCAAAGGAAGAAGATATCTCAAAAAATGTATGCAACAGAAAATGAAGAAGATGAAACACGTATTGATTGTTGTTCTTGTGATTCACTTCCTTGTGCATGCAATGTTGAAGACAGTGAATACAAAAGTAAAAGTAATGTTATTGATCTAGAATCAGAAATTTCTAATCTCAAGAATGAAGTTGAAGATCAACAGATTCTATTTAATGAAAGGGAATGTATCATCAAAGATATGATTTATAGATTGAATGATCAGTTACAAGAAAGAAAGGAAATTGAGCAACTAAACAAAGAAAAAATAGATCAATGTCAAAAGCTTTCGAATGAAGTAACCAATCACAGTGACTGACTTGAAGCAAAAGTCATCTCTCTCAAAGAAGATCTGGAAAAATCAAATAAGAAGAATGAAGAGCTTCTAAAAACATTTGAAGAATAAGAAAATGGGTTGAAAGAAGAGATTCTAAAATTGAATGAGCAAGTAGAAGAAGGAATAAGGGTCGAAGAATGTATGAAAAAACAATGCCAAAAATTGGAAGTTGAGGTAAACATTTTAAAAGGTAAATTAGAAGAAAAGGATAAACAATTGAGGTTTCAAGATAGTACTAAGATTCTGGATAATATTCTTAGTAGTCAAAGGTCTCATTCTATTAAATTTTTTCTTGGTTTTCATGAAACTGTTAAAGGAGAATCTATTTCACAAGAAAGTGATAAAGATTCAAAGGATATCAATGCAAAACTTGAAGTGTTTAAAGAGACAAAAGTTCAACCGACAATCATGAATTCTCAAAGGAAATCATCCACTCCTAACTATAAAAGCAACAATCGATTTTATCCTTTTATCAATAATGTTGAATGCTTTGTATGTCATAATTATGGGCATGTTGCAACCAATTACAGAAGTAGATACGGTTTCAGTAGCAAACAAATAGACTCTACACAGAAAGGTCGACAACTCCCAAGTACTCGGGTTTCTTTAAGGGTTATTTTTTTTCATGCAACCAATTTGGACATAAAGCTATCGATTGCAATAGAAGGAACATGAGGAAAAGTTATTATGATACCTTTGCTCCCTTTTCTGGTCACATAATATGTTATGCTTGTAACAAGTTGGGCATGTAGAAAAGGAATGCAGGAACATATCAATGAATCATCAAAGACAACATGAAAGTAAAAAAAATGATATCGTAAGACCAAAGGAAGTTGGATTCACCAAATTTAATATTAACAAGCATAAATAAGAATAGATAAGATGTGGTCTTTCTCTCTATGCAATTAAAGACAAGGATAAATGGTACATCGACAACGGATGTTCTCATCACATAACTTGTGATAAGAGTAAGATGGAGTCTCTCAAGAAAAATCAAGAGGGTAAGGTTATTCTTTCAAATGATGCTCCAACAAATATTTTGGGAAAAGGTAGAGCCATAATTAACAAAAATAGAAGGGTAGTTGATACCTTATTAGTTCCAGGACTAAAACAAAAATTAGTAAGTGTAGGTTAAATGGAAGATAAAGGAAATATAATTGTGTTCACTTCAACCAAATGCAAGGTTATGGACGAAGAAACTGGAGAAGTCATAGCAAGGGGATACAGAAAAGTTGATAAATTATATGTGTTTAAAGATCTAACCTCTCGCAGATGTGAGGATGATTTAGACTCAGATTGAAATAATTCAATGACCATTGCAGTCCATCATTCTTGAAAGAATAATGTTATCTTCAACTGCAATGTGTAAAGGATGGTTTGGTAATTCTGGTTATTTATATTTCTGACAGTGCATCTGATGTGACAACAGAAGACAGGTACAGAACGTATAATTCTAGGGGGAGATGGATTTGTAAAATTTTCTTTATTTCACTTTCTATATGCGGGTTTCATAAACTAAAGCCACGTATACACGCAAGTTTTGTTGGAGAAAGTTGCATATGTTTTTCTCTGAGAAGAAAAACAGTGAGTCAGACTCAAGATCAGTTTCTGATAGGCTGCTGACAATTGTAATTTTCTTGATCTGATGTTGATGGTTATAGTCTGCTGATATGATATGGCCAGTCTTGACTATGAACAGGTGGCATAGCTCCAGGGGGAGCATTAACCTAACTACTAATGTTGCATTGTTGGCATTGTGTTTTCTTATTCCTTAATTATTGTGATGCTCATGTTCGAATGATGTTGTCATGATACATGGATTTCTTATGATGAGATTATGGATGAGCCTTGGTCACTTTTTGCAGAAGAGTATATTTATTTTCACATTTGGATTTGATGCAAGTCTAATGATTCATATATAAGGAAAGAACATGCAGATTTTATTGTTGATGACTTTTGTAATGAATGAGGCCTATTATACTTGATTCCTACACATGTTACATCATGATTATGAAATAAATATAAATCATGAAGACCTTGGTGATAACAAATCACATGGATGATTGCTTGATACATATTTATGATTGATGAAGTTGTTCTAGTATGATAATTCTTCTTGGCAAGAATATGATGTTGCTTCAAATATCCTGAAGGCTTGGTTACTGATGTGATTATGCTACAACTTTTGGATGAGACTTGAAGACACGACTACATTTTCTTATCTTTCTTCCCTCATATATTGTTGATACAATTCTATGGTGTTTTCTCATGCTATATGATGCCTCTCTACTCTATCCTATTTTATGATGATTCCCACATATGTTTCTACAAAGGGGAAATGGAAAGTTCCCCTTGATGAAGAGAAGAGATTGAGTTGATAGCTGATTTCTACAGAAAGATACTATGATGTTGAAATCATAAACCCAGTCACAGGTTTAAGATATTGAGCTTTACACATGTTTTTGATTGAC
This sequence comes from Pinus albicaulis, assembly GCA_034641835.2. Classification (NCBI taxonomy): domain Eukaryota; kingdom Viridiplantae; phylum Streptophyta; class Pinopsida; order Pinales; family Pinaceae; genus Pinus; species Pinus albicaulis. The sequence goes on from CM076580.1 coordinate 5,648,355, forward strand.
ACATATGGTTTGGCATTGATGGGTACAATTGTGGTTATGGTTTTCAAGCTACATTTTCTTATTTGATTATCTACTTGATGAATATGATTTGATGAATTGGTTGTTTAAGGTGTTTAGGATGCACAAGTTTAGGGGGAGAATTTTCCTTGCTAAAGAGGCTGTATTGTTGGCATTATGATTGGTTGCTGTGTTATAATCTCTTGTTTGAGATTCTTTGGTCTTGGTTATAAAAATTCATATCTGTAATTTGATGACAAGGTCATGTTGATACTTATGATGTAAAATTGTTATATTTAATCATGTAAGGACTTGTTCAAATTTGTAAACCCACTTGCTTGGGATGTTGAGTCAAATATGTAATTCCACTTGGTTGGATCATTGATGTAAGTATGAGTCCTTGGTGATAGGAAAGGTCATACTCAGTTGATTTATAGATTCATGTACTTCATTGAAAAATATGTCTGAAGATTCAGCATGAACTCAAGGAGATCATGGTAAATTCAGTGCACATCAGATCCACAAATCTCTTCTTTATACAAGGGAAGAGAAACCTTGTTTTGGTATTGATCCGCCCTTTTCCCTTGATGTCAAAGGGGGAGAGTATCTTGGTGTTTGAATAATGGTTATGATTAATGTATCTATCTGTTGTGGTGATCAAACACCATCATGGTTGCCATCAAGTCCAAAGGGGGATATTGTTGGCAATATGATGCAATATTTTGTCCTTGATGGCAACCTACTTGATGAAGTTGTCCTTGATGGAAACCTACTTAATGAGTTTCCTTTTGATAAGAAACCTATTTGTTAAAGATGTAAAAATGATGTATCTACAAGTCAGTTCAGAAGTGACAGAGAAAGGAAATCCAGTGAGGATCAGAGAAATGATAAATATAATATGTCACAATGTATTCATAGGTTTGATGAAGGCAAACCATGTACATACACTACTTGGTATACAGGAAACCCACTTATACATCCAGAATTAGTATATTCGTAGTTATTATGAAGAGAAGTCACGTATACACACGGGTACATAGAAGCCACGTTGTGTATGCATTTTTCACTCTAAAATTATGATACCATGGGGCATTACCATGGTATTAGCCCACAGTATTAAGCGTTGTGTCGTCTATTTTATTCCATCCAAGAATGCCATCAGCAATTGTGTGGTTTTGGCTCATGGTATTGGTAAAGGCTAAAAGTATATAAGGAGAAGAAGATCATTGTGAAAAAGTGTGCATGTGTTTGGGTATTGAATGAATACTTTAATTTGAAATATATCTGCATGGAATGGGCTACAGTTTATTGATAAACCTGATGTAATAATGCACCTATGAATACAATGATGCATCAGGATCTCTAGACCTGAAATGACTATGTATTTTCTAGATATATTTATGAAATTTTATGATTTGTGATCTGGCGAATGTTTTTTGAAGTGAAAGGTAAGATCTGAGTCATTTATTTGTTCTAAAGAGTTGTGTAGTCTTGTAATGTTTTCATATCTATATGCAAGTTTGTCTTTGTAGAAGTGTGTATATATGCAGCTTTAGTTAAGAAAAAGTGTGTATGGGATCTAGGGTTTTGCTGAAGTGTGCATAAGGAAATGCTTGATCTGTCTTTTTGTATTACCGATGTCTATCAATGATGTCTTCATACAGATCTGAGTTGTTTGCGTATTTTTTATGCTGCTAGTCGATTATGTATAGATCGGTAAGTGGGTGATTTAATATGATGGATGTTGTTGACTGAATAAGGGTTTTGTAGATCTGACAAAGTATGCCTGAATGTCTCTAATCTATTTTGAGTTTGATCAGATTCCTAAATTTAGTATATAAATATCTATACACAGAGTCATCCACGAGAAAGCACGTATATATGCAGGTTTCAGTAAGTGAAGTAGCGTATACATTTTCTTTTATGAATGATCAAGGTTGCCATTGATTCAATGTGTTGTTTCGGTGGTCTGGGTTCAGTTATGATATTTTGGTTATAGTGATCTCACTATACATTGAGTTGGTAATTAGTTAGGTGATTGTTTTCTTGAATGATTGGTTCAGTATTCAAGTGATTGGTTGATTCATGATTCAGTGAATGATTTGACAGAGTTATGAGTTTTAGTTAATATATGTTCTTTGGACTTAAATGAGTGAAGTGGGTCCAGTCTGAAAAGAGGATGAAAATATACCTACAAGCTATGTTGTGTTGAAACTATTTTGATCTAGTGTGAAAATTGATGATACGTGGTCCGCAGTGGTGCTAAGGGTCAAAGCCTTCAGTAAGGGGGTCATAGCTCCCTTCCACTGGTAGCTAGTAAACGAGATCAGGGGGTAGTAACTCCCTTCCAGGAGTGGCTAGTAAACAAGAAGCAAGGGGTTGTAGCTCCCTTCCAGTAGTGGCTGGTAAACGAGATCAAGGGGTTTGAGCTCCCTTCTAGTAGCAACTGGAGAAATAGAGAAGGTTGCAGCCTTCTGTAGGTAGATGCCTATGTACTAATATGAGTCTGCATTAGTACAATATTGTAAGCAGTTTTCCATATAATAAATATTGAAGACAAAGACGACATCAGTGGTGGTTTTCTCCCGACTTGGGTTTCTGCCTTAAATCCCGGTGTTCATATGTGTTTCTTATGTTTGATGATTTATTCTATTCTTACTACACATGATTACTGCTTACTAAACATTTGATGAATGAATGATGCACTGATATAAGTAAAGAATTATCTGCATATTAAGATCTTTAGACATACCCAAGTTTATTTAAAGATAGCCATGTGTATATGCTAGTTGGGTTCATTAAAGTCACGTATAGAAATCAGTAAGGAAAAAGTAAAAGTTTACAATGATTTATAAATATGAATTCACCCCCCCACGCCCCCCTTAGTATTTTTCCCAACTATTGGTATTAGAGAAAGTCCTTCTATAGAACCTTAATCACTTGAAGGAGATCCGTCTCAATAGGATAGAAGCAAAAGAAGAAGGCTACTCAAAGGAAGAAGATATCTCAAAAAATTTATGCAGCAGAAAATGATGAAGATGAAATGGGTATTGATTGTTATTCTTGTGATTCACTTCCTTGTGCATGCAATGTTGAAGACAGTGAATAAGAAAGTAAAAGTGATGTTATTGATCTAGAATCAGAAATTGCTAATCTCAAGAATGAAGTTGAAGATCAACAGATTATATTTAATGAAAGGAAATGTATCTTCAAAGATATGATTTCTAGATTGAAAGATCAGTTACAAGAAATAAAGGCAATTTAGCAACTAAACAAAGAAAAAATAGATCAGTGTCAAAAGCTATAGAATGAAGTAACCAATCGCAGTGATGGACTTGAAGCAGAAATCATCTCTCTCAAAGCAGATCTGTAAAAATCAAATAAGAAGAATGAAGAACTTTTACAAACATTTGAAGAACAAGAAAATGGGTTGAAAGAATATATTCTAAAATTGAATGAGAAAGTAGAAGAAGGAATAAGGGTCGAAGAAAGTATGAAAAAACAGTGCCAAAGATTGGAAGTTAAGGTAAACATTTTAAAAGGTAAATTAGAAGAAAGGATAAACACTTGAGGTTTCAAGATAGTACTAAGATTCTGGATAATATTCTTAGTAGTAAAAGGTCTCATTCTATTAAATTTGGTCTTGGTTTTCTTGAAATTTTTAAAGGAGAATCTAGTTCACAAGAAAGTGCTAAATATTTAAAGGATATCAATGCAAAACCTGAAGTGTTTAAAGAGACAAAAGGTCAACCGACAATCATGAATTCTCAAAGGAAATCATTAGCTCCTAACTATAGAAGTAACAATCTATTTTATCCTTTGACAATAATGTTGAATGATTTGTATGTCATAATTATGGGCATGTTGTAGCCACTTGCAGAATCAGATTGTTTTAGTCACAGACAAATAGAATCTACACAGAAAGGTTGAAAACTCCCAGGTACTCAGGTTTCTTTAAGCGTTATTATTTTTCATGCAACCAATTTGGACATAAAGCTATAAATTGCAATAGAAGGAACATGAGGCAAAGTTATTAAGATACCTTTGCTCCCTTTTCTGGTCACATAATATGTTATGCTTGTAACAAGTTTAGGCATGTAGAAAAGGAATGCAGGAACATATCAATGAATCATCAAAGACAACATAAAAGTCAAACAAATGATATCGTAAGACCAAAGAAAGTTGGATTCACCAAATTTAATGTTAACAAGCATAAATAAGAAGAGATAAGATGTGGTCTTTCTCTCTGTGCAATTAAAGACAAGGATTAATGGTGCATCGACAGTGGATGTTCTCATCACATAAATTGTGATAAGAGTAACATGGAGTCTCTCAAGAAAAATCAAGATGGTAAGGTTATTATTTCAAATGATGCTCCAAAAAATATTTTGGGAAAAGGTAGAGCCATAATTAACAAAAATAGAAGGGTAATTGATACCTTATTAGTTCAAGGCATAAAACAAAACTTATTAAGTGTAGGTCAAATGGAAGATAAAGGAAATATAATTGTGTTCACTTCAACCAAATGCAAGGTTATGGACGAAGAAACTGGAGAAATCATAGCAAGGGGATACATAAATGATGATAAATTATATGTGTTTAAATATCTGACCTCTCGCAAATGTGAGGAGGATTCAGACTCAAACTGAAAGAAGTCACTGCCCATTGCAGTCCATCATTCTTGAAAGAATAATGTTATCTTCTACTGCAATGTGTAAAGGATGGTTTGGTAATTCTGGTTATTTATATTTCTGACAGTGCATCTGATGTGACAACAGAAGACAGGTACATAATTTATAAGTCTAGGGGGAGATCGAGTTGTGAAATTTTTTGTATTTCACTTTCTATACGTGGGTTTCATAAACTAAAGCCGCATATACACGCGAGTTTTGTTGGAGACAGTTGCGTATGTTTTTCTCTGATAAGAAAAATAGTGAGTCAGACTCAATATCAATTTCTGATAGGCTGCTAACAATTGTAATTTTCTTGATCAGATGTTGATGGCTATAGTTTGCTGATATGATATGGTCAATATTGACTATGAACATGCATCACAGGTTCAAAGGGAGCATTAGCCTAACTACTAATGTTTCATTTTTGGAATTGTGTTTGCTTATTCCTTATTTATTGTGATGCTCATGTTTGAATGATGTTGTCATGATACATGGATTTCTTATGATGAAATTATGGATGAGCCCTGGTCGCCTTTTGCAGAAGATTATCTTTATTTTCACACGTGGATTTGATGCAAGTCTAATGATTCATATATAAGGACAGAACATGTAGATTTTGTTGTTGATGAATTTTGTAATGAATGAGGCCTATTGTACTTGATTCCTACACATGTTACACCGTGATTATGAAATAAATATAAATCATGAATACCTTGGTGATAAAAGGCCAGATGGATGATTGCTTGATACATATTTACTATTGCTGAAGTTGTTCTAGTACGATAATTCTTCTTGGCAAGAATATGATGTTGCTGCAAATATCTTGAAGGCTTGGTTAATGATGTGCTTATGCTACAACTGTTGGATGACACTTGAAGACACAAACACATTTTCTTATCTTTCTTCTCTCATATATTGTTGATACAATTCTATGGTGTTTTCTCATGCTATAGGATGCCTCTCTACTCTATCCTATTTTATGATGATTCCCACATATTTTTCTACAAAGGGGAAATGTAAATTTCACCTTGATGAAGAGAAGAGATTGAGTTGATAGCTGATTTCTACAGAAAGATACTATGATGTTGAAATCATAGACCCAGTCACAGGTTTATGGTATTGAACTTTACACATGTTTTTGATTGATAGACATGGTTTGGCGCTAATGGGTACAATTGTGGTTATGGTTTTCAAGCTACATTTTCTTATCTGATTATCTACTTGATGAATATGCTTTGATGAATTGGTTGTTTAAGGTTTTTAGGATGCACAAGTTTAGGGGGTGAATTTTCCTTGCTAAAGAGGTTTCATTGTTGGCATTATGATTGCTTGTTATGTTATGATATTCCGTTTGAGATTCTTTGGTATTGGTTATAAAAAGTCATATCTGTAATTTGATGAAAAGTTCATGTTGAGACCTATGATATAAATTTTTTATATTCAGTCATGTAAGGACTTGTTCAAATTTATAAACCCACTTAGTTGGGATGTTGAGTCAAATATGTAATTCCACTTGGTTGGATCATTGATGTAAGTATGAGTCCTTGGTGATAGGAAAGGTCATACTTAGGTTGAGTTATAGAGTCATGTACTTCATTGAAAAATATGTCAGAAGATTCGGCATGAACTCAGGGAAATCATGGTAAATTCAGTGCACATCATATCTACAGATCTCTTATTTCTACAAGGGAAGAGAAACCTTGTTTTGGTATTGATCCACCCTTTGACCTTGATGTCAAAGGGGGATAGTATCTTGGTGTTTGAATAATGGTTATGATTAATGTATCTATTTTTTGTGGTGATCAAACACCATCATGGTTTCCATCAAGTCCAAAGGGGGAGATTGTTGGAAATATGATGCAATATGTTGTCCTTGATGGTATCCTACTTGGTGAAGTTGTCCTTGATGGAAACCTACTTGATGAGTTTCCTTTTGATAAGCAACCTATTTGTTAAAGATGTAAAAATGATGTATATATAGGTCAGTTCAAATGTGACAGAGAAATGAAATCCAATTAGGATAAGAGAAATGATAAATATAATATGTCGCAATGTATACAAAAGTTTGATGAAGGAAACCCACATATACATCCAGAATTAGTATATTCATAGTTATTATGAGGAGAAGTCGTGTATACACGCGGATATGGAGAAGCTAAGTCGCGTATGCCTTTTGCGCTCTAAAATTATGATACCAGGGAGCATTACCATGGTATTAGCACATAGTATTAAGCATTGTGTCATCTATTTGATTCCGTCAAAGAATACCATCGGAAGTTGTGTGGTTTTGGCTCATGGTATTGGTAAAGGCTAAAACTATATAAGGAGAAGAAGATCATAGTGCAAAAGTGTGCATGTGTTTGGGTATTGAATGAATATGTCACTTTGGAGTATATATGCATGGAATGGGCTACATTTTATTGATAGATATGAAGTAATAATGCACATATGAATACAATGATGGATCAGGATCTATAGACCTGAAATGAATATGTATTTTCTAGATATATTTATGAAATGTTTAGATCTTTGATCTGGCGAATGTTTGCTGAAGTGAAGGGTAAGATATGAGTTGTTTATTTTTTCTAAAGAGTTGCGTAGTCCTGTAATGTTTGGAGATATATATGCAGGTTCATCTCTATAAAAGCGTGTATATATGCAGGTTTAGTTAAGAAAAAGCGCGTATGGGATCTAGGGTTTTGCTGAAGTGTGCAGAAGGAAATGCTTGATCTATCTTGTTGTATTACTGATGTCTGTCAATGATGTCTTCATACAGATCTGAGTTGTTTGAATATTGTTTATGCTGCTAGTTGATTATGTATAAATATGATCAGTAACTGGGTGATTTAATATGATGGATGTTGTTGACTGAATAAGGGTTCTGTAAATATGACAAGGTATGCTTGAATATCTCTAATCTATTCTGAGTCTGATCAGATTCCTTAATTCAGTATATAAAGATCTATATGCAGGGTCGTCCACAAGAAAGCACGTATATACGCAGGTTTCAGTAAGTAAAGTAGCATATAATTTTTTTTTATGAATGATCAAGGTTGCAGTTGATTCAATGTGTTGTTCCAGTGGTTTGGGTTCATTTTTGATATTTTGGTTATAGTGATCCAACGGTAGGGTAAAATTGATCTGGAACTTACCATTAGGTAAATGGTAAAAAATCCTCAAAATATGCCCCATTAAATGCCAGTGGACTGCTCCTTTTAATGGTAACTTTTGATTTTTACCAGATGTTATTGTGCCAACGGCTAGTTTTCGCACCTCCTGTGCACTTGGCATACTTGCTACACTTGGGTTAAACACCTGCACCTCCTGCGCATCTTCCCCCAACACAAGCTTAATCCCTAAGTACTTCAAAACGAAAGATATGTTTGCCCGACATGTGTCATCCCAACAGAACCAAGTTGCCTTCATAAGCAAGTCTTTCAGAGGTGTTGTGATCACTGCATACCTCCGAATGAACTTTCTGTAATAACTCGCGTGGCTGAGAAGTGAACGCAATTGTCCCCTTGTTGTGGGAGTGGCTGGATATATGATATTCGCACCCCAAATTTTAGCCAACGTGGGGTGCATCTCAATGCTACCCGTTCGCAGCCCAAGTGGTCCAATAACTATGCACACCTCATTCAATTCTGAGTCAGAAACCTCTCGTGGATCATTCTTACCTTCTTTTGGGGCTAGGCTGTAGTATTTTATCATGCTTGGTACCCGCAGTTCCCAATTGGGCATTTCAGGTGCAACACACAGGTGCGATTCACCCCATGCTATAGTGTCAATGTCCTGCAAAGCTGCGTTAAGCGCTTTTGTCCCGCCTATTAACCCAAATGTTCCCAGAAATTCATCCTTCAAAGTCTCCCAGTGGCGGGTGCGCTGATGGAGCTCCAAATCTAAGTACCATGCAGTGCGAAGTGGTCCCAGGGCATGAATAAGAAGATGAACCCACTCTTGGGTATTTTTTTCACACCGTTGTTCTATCCAAGCGAACATATATTTGCGTGGATCTTCAGGTCCAAATTTTTTTTTGATTCAAATGTCGACTGGGGCCTCAAATCGTAGGATCATCATATTCTGACACTCCTCCCAATCCTGGAACGCCTCCTCATGCGTTGCCCACCATCGTGCAGGTGATCCACGCATGGCCAGCTTACAGGCTCATAGCCTTTATTCTTTGGGAACCTCGGCTTCAATTGCTCACAAAAATTCCCTAACATTACCAGAACCATCGAAATAAGGTAGATCTCTTACCTCTTAGGAGATGCAGTGGAAGTTCTTTGTGATCCAAAGACATCGCAACGCAAAGACATAATGTAAATGGTTTTTCCAATTCTCTATCTCCCCATCAGAGTCGAAGAAACATTCAATGTCCTTTTCCCAGCAGAGTACTCCCTTCACCATGGGGTTGATCCTATCTTCATCTCGCACAGTCAACTTATAGATGTGATCCAAATTCTCTTCGTCGCACACTAGTTTTGTGTATTTTTCGCCTTTCGTAGGATCTAATGGTACTATTACCCTTGTACCATTATTTTCGAATACCATGCTTCTCTTCTTTAGGTTAATGATGCCCCCCATATCAATGGCCCAATCCAAGCCAAGGAGCGCCGGGTAGGGGTCTGCATCTTCTACAATATGATTTTCCACAGCCTTTGGATTGCGCAACAGCCTCATACATGCCTGTAAAAAGGGATTGACTTCCTCATCTGCCTTGAGGTCTTCAGGCAGCTACGAAGTAGATGCCTCTGCCTCAGCAAAGTCTTTGTGAGCTACGACAAATGTTTCTTTCTCCTTTTTTAGATTCAAACCTTCCTGTTTGATAACTACTTTTTGGATCAGAGCCTTGGTTGCAGTCTTCTCCCCAGGTCTCCTGGTGGTCATCCCACTACGTGTTAAGAAATTTATACTTGTATCTTTGTCCCACAGTTCAACCTTAACCCTTTGCACACTCTGCGTAGGTGTCGGCTGCTTCTCCTGCATCTTTTCTATCAAGATTGGACAATCTTCAATCGCATGGTCCAGCTGTCTACAATACCGGCAAGACTGCCTTGTAGGGTTTGGTCAGTCCCTAGCAAAGTGTCCTACTTCTCCACAGTTATAATATATTAGTTTCCCTCGTCTCCGACCTGCGCTTCCACCTCTTCCGCCTCCCCTGCCCTTGGCTTGGGAGCCCCCTGCGCTCGAGAGGAATCTTGGTGAGGATGGATCCAACTGTACCCTATATAGGTTCCCTTGATCAATCAACAAATCATATGTCTGGCAGTTTTGTTCATCGTGTCCTACCGACCTGCAGAACCTGCATCATTACTGCTTTACTTTTGGGATGTACACAGCAAGGTGGGCACAGTGGTTTATGTCGTGCAGCCCTGCAACACGGCAATCATCGCGCCATAGTGCCGACCCACTTGGTCCTGTAACTTCCCTAGGGCGCAACAGACTAGGTCCCCTGGCCTGCATGTAGTCTGTTAACAGAGGGAAGTTATCCTTGGTGTGACCATTCGTCCTGCATCGTATGCACCATCTTTTAGGGCTAGCCTGTGCTCCTTTATCCTTTCGTAGATTATGGCTCTCCATGTGAATCACCTCTAGTTGTCCTTGGATATGTTGGAAGCCTAGCTGAGTATCATCTCTGGGTGCAGCTCCCAACTTCATAGTGACCTCCAGGGCTTTTTCCGGTGATTCGAAAGTTTGGTGACCCATAGGTACGCGCAGGTGAGGTAGCATCATAGCAACGAACCATTTCGTGTGTTTTCTGTCATCATACTAAAATCCTCCTTCTCTAATCACCTTCTTCAATTGTTGATTAGCCTCCCACACAGACTCGAAGGGCCCTTTCTTGAAATCCTAATTTATATCAACCACTATTTGAGAATAAGACTTAGGCTTCTTAAACTATTGTTTCAAGGCATTCTTGATCTCTTCAATGGTTGAGTTTGCATGTTGTCCAATGTATCCCATGTACCAGTCCAAAGCTCTTCCTTCGAAGGCAAGGGACAACTGTGTCCTCTTCACTGCATCACTAAATACGTTCTACGCAGTCCATACCAATTCTCTGACAAACTAGAACTGCTCCATGAGGTAGGCAACTTCATGTGCACAACCATGTCGTCTTCTGGTGGCGACGGTGGTGGAGGTGAATTCTTACCCCTATGCTGGTTCGAAAGTGGCGTAGCTGGAGGACTTTGTGCAGTTGCTTCTCTTACCATACTGTAGATAGATCTATCTCCTTCTTGGTTGGTTCAATAGTAATTTCCACTTCGTGTCATACTCCCATCCAAATCAGAGGTCATTCATTTGGTGTGGCTACACAGAATACTTTTTTCGCATAGTAATATCTTAATTAGCAATGGTAAGGTCTTTAGAAACTTACCCTAGAATCCTTTGAAGAATATTCGCTCTACTTCAGAGTAAGAGACGAATTGATCGATGTAAAATTCTGTCACGAACCCTCCTAGCACGCTGTCCACCCAGTGGTCCACTGTGCGAGTGATGGTGTTATCAGTCTTTTCTAACTTCTGGATCAATTATGGGGTCCACTGTGTGACCCGCTCATCCTTCCAACACTTCTGGAATTCGACCAAACTTGCGAGCCACTCCTGGAGCTCAATTGAAATGGTTACAAAGAAGATCTCTTATATCTCCATGAAAATATACTTATTTTTCCACTCTTCGGTGGTCAACTTCTTACTGCGGTTTTCTTTTACTGCGAATTCCTAGACTTGTTGTTCGAACCGTTCATCAATTTATTTTCTTTCAGGTTTCCAGTACGGCCTTGGAATTACCCAATCCCTCTCTCAAAATGCTCCCTGTCCCGGAAATGGAACCATTTGTTGGCTCGAGGGATCTTGACCTAGGTTTGGAGGTTAAGGTTTGCCAGCAAACCCCTATACTACTGGCCCTTTTGGCAGTGACCTGCTTGCGCAGGCCAAAGTCTCACCTGAAGTAGTATGGGAGGGTGTTGGAACCAGGTTTTTGCACCCTGGGAGAGGGCAGGTAAGTCAGGAAGAGCTGCATTCGACTTCACAAATATCAGGTCGCATATTACAGAACCCAGATCTATCGGTCCCTTCACATCCACGTGAACAATACCACTTATAATCACATTAAACAATAGATATAGGACAATAAATCAAATATCGCAGCTATTCTTGTATAAAGTATAACAGACAAATTCAGATCAATTGTCAATGCAGCATAAGCAATTAACACTGTTACTTTCAGAGCTCAACATAGAATCATGCATAACATAACAGATATCATAGAGTCACATTAACAGATTCAGATATTCCAACAGCCTTCCACTTTCATTAATCCTTTAGATCCTTTTACAATACCCAAAACCCAACCTGTGCACATAGCTGCATGGTTCGTACACAACAGGACTGAGGATCTCTGGGCACACAACCAATAGGATTCCTTTCCCCAAAAACCCAAACAGATCTACTAATTCACGATTCACACCAATCTTAGTTCATTTCCCGCCTTACAACTCAAAAAAGGTTCAACTACTTATACTACTTTAACCTACGCATCCAATGTTTCACAAACCGTGGTTTGCGGACTCTTGGTCTACCCTTGACCCACTTACAATGCATTAGGGGCTTTGACCCACCCCAAAACCCCTCCGTTAGAATAAATATAATCAAAAATATATAAAATGGACCAGATTCACAACTTTCTAGGAGACTCTATTCCAACATTATCTTTCAAGTTTATCTCTTTATATTTATCTTCCATGTATTTCCTTATATTCTCTTTCTCTACATCCTCGTTCGCTATCTGTATCTACCATTTCTCCTTCAAACAAATTTAAAAATTCTTCATTCCAATCAAAATAACCTTTTAATGTTTTACTAGGGAAGTGAGATTGTTCTTTCTTAGGTGTTCCTAGTTCTTCAAGGACTAGTTGAGGAATTTATTTTCTTGTTTTTTCTAGTGAGGAAGTTTTTGGTTGCAATTGTTTCCTCTTTGATTGTTAGGAAAATAATGCTTGGTATTTCTACAAGTGTCAACCTTTTCCCTGTAGATTTCTTTTGTTCCAATTGTTCAATAGTTATTCTTCCAACAGTTGATGTAATTTGTTATTCTAATTATTTTTCAAAATTTTTATATACCTACCATTCTAATCTCTATGTTTAGTGTAAGAATTCATAAACAAATATAATTAAAAACTAACATCTAATTCAAAATATTATATATAAACATGACTAGGATTTGTGAAGGCTTATCTAAAGTGAATTCACGAGTTATTACCTCTCGCCTTAAACCCTTCACTCCTCTAGGTCCTAAGTGTTTATATTTTGAAAAATTTAATGTAAAACTCTAAGAAAACTTCTAAATCTAGTTTTGACTCAAAATGTGCTTCCCCAACAATGGTGAAAAAATATGAGGCTAATTTGTTTGGGCATAAATTAGGACATAATATTTAGATGAACTTGGGTGTTTGTCAACTTAGAAAAATATTAAAATATGTAGGGAATTACGATATATTTGTTGTAATATTAGAAAATATAAACAATTATAACTAAGTGCTAAAGTTAAATAGTAGATGGATTAACTACTTAGACTCTAAAAATCTAAATTAACAAAAAATCAAGAAAGGAAATAAAGAAAGCATGAGAAAAAAATTTAAAAGAAAGATAATTTAATCATGCTTCTAGAAAGTAAAACAAAAACATACTTAAAACATGTTGATTGATCAGGCATGCACTAGTGTAAAAGATGTTGTAACTCCCTTGGTTCGAAAGTTACAATGGTTGACTCCTAGTCTTTTACACTATCATGTATTATTGATTTCAAATATTCAAACTAAAAATAAATCCTTGGAAATGGAAATGAATGAAATTGAAAACAATGCTTGAGTAATTCTATTTTCATGGAATTTGCATTCCCTATGTCCTTTTTCAAAATAGAGGGATAATAGGTAGATACTCTTAGTCTTTCACCTAGTTTAACAATAATTTTTTCTTCATGTGCATTGAATAACATATGATAAAGTGACTCAATTTGTTAATGAACAATAGCTAATAAAACAAGTACAGAGAACAAATTATTAACAAGTATACAAAACAAATTTATGAACAAGTATGAACACATAAAAGTATATAATTGAATATATGAACAAGATGGCTAAAATATCATGAAAAGAAATATTTTCTTGCATGAGTATAAAATAAAAAGATATAAAAATATGTACCTCCATCTATAGTAATGCAAAACAAATGGAAATGATTTCACAAGTTGAGGTTGTGGGGGCCCTCCACGCCTTAGCTTACACACCAGGAGCTACCAACTAATGAAAAATCAAAATAGATTACATATATTGATGGCAATGAATCTTATTCAAAGCTTCAATATTGAATTTTATAAAATTGAGCTCACAATATAATTCTAAAGTCTAGAATCTAAGGTTATTAACAACAATCTTCACTAGCTTCATTTTTATGTACACAAATTTTGAAACAAACTACTAAAATTCTTCTTTGTTTCTAACAAGAAACTATTATATGCTTCTTCTTGATAAATTTGACCTCCCTCATGGCTCAAATCATGGAAGAAATTATGTTCAGGAAAATTTGAGCGTATATTTTAAGTTGATTATGTTTTAGCAACCAAAGTGGTTATGTTGAGAGACCCCTACACATCACTTTTAATTGAACCAAGGGGTATTTTACCATATTGGGGTTATAGGCGAAAAAACCCATGTATTTGTATTTTCCCAATCGGTCTATGAGTATCAAAACAAATGAGAATTTATGAGAATTTATATTTTCCTATAAAATCTAGTAAAATAGTTTTACAATGCAACCATTTTCATGAAACAAAAAAATACCCTAGGGAATTATTTATTGGCTAAAATATGTTCACAAAGTGACAAAAGTGGTATAAAATGGATTTATTATGGTCGGTATGGAGTTTTTTATCATATAAATATTTCGCTAAAATAGAAGACTTGTGTACCACATGTCTAATTCTCCAAGCATGATTATGAAATTTTTGCCTAATTTATCTCGATATGTCTTCTTCGATATATAAATTTGTCATAGTTTAAAGTGCCCCGGAAAAAAATTAAGTGAAAAAACCAAGATCACTTATATAAAATTGATTTTAGGATCTTTCACAAACCCTATCTTCCATAGGTTATTTCTCTAATATTATAGAAACCTAGAGTATAAAAAAATTACAATAAATTCTTAGAGATGATTTCTCAATTTTCTAAAAGTTTCATGATCTAAATACTCCTAGAAAAAAATTATACTGAAAATTCTAAAATCAGTTATTTGAAACTAATTTCAAGATCATTCATAAACCCTACCTTTCACAAACTATATATTTAAAATTATTTAGAAATATAATGTACAATTTTTAACAAATGTGTACCTTGTGATTTCCTCTCTATCTTCTAAAAAATACATGGTCTAAAAAATCGCCCAAAAATAATTATAACAAAAATTCCAAGATGATTCATTTGAAGCAGAAATGCCCTAGGATCATAGTTTTTAAACAAAATGTTATGAACCTTTCTCCTTAAAAATTATAATAAACCAATAATTATAGTTCACTTCAAGGGGGGCATCTCTTTTTACAATGAATTTAATGTATAAGAGAAGATTTGATGATCATAAAACTAGGTATTCTTAGTGTATATATAGGAAACAAAAGGTATAATTATAATAAAATGGTATGATGAAAGGTTCTAGCTGACATAAAAATGTAACAATAAAAATGTAATAAATAAATACCTAGGGATGAATAAGTGGTTTTATATTTAACATGGGGCTTATATAGAAGGTTTGACACCTACATCACTTTCTGTTAAGGTGCCTAGAGTGATGGAAGCATGTCAATCACTCATTGATAATTGAAAAAGGGAGATGCATCACTTTATGCTAGGTATGTTGGAGAAATGGAAAACCTAAAAGTTTCTTTCCAAAGGTTAGAAGTGAGTTCTACTAACTAAGTTAGGTTCTTCAACCCTGTTAGTATGATTTCTTAACACAAGTGTACGAAAAGAGATCACTTTATATGCACATGAAAAACAACCCTAACAACAAAGATAATTGTCCAACTTCTTAGATATGCAATAGATGGTCAAAACAAATGCAAAAAAAAACCCAGATATATGAAAATAAAGCAACTAAATAGAAAAATAAAATAAGAGTTTCTCCAAAATATCCAATGGACAAGACAAGAATTATAAAGAAATTTTGTATTATGTAACATATGCAAAGAGAACTGATACAGTCCCCCTCAATGGGATGGGTACTTGGTTGTCCTCAAATGCTCCAGCTTCAAAGTTTCTCTCTCAATGGTATAGAATACAAAAGACGTGTAGAACTCAAAGGGAGTTCAACAAGCAAAAGAAAATATAAGTAAATCAAAGTGTGACAATGATAAGAGGATCAAGGTCCGACCATGATAAAAGGATCAAATATAAGGAATGAATGGAAAACCCTCCTATTTATAACAAAATATTGAGTTATCCTTGATAATGGTTCATAGTAAAATATTATTAACCAAGATCTAGATCTAACTAATTGGAATATTTTATTATATTTTGTTGGGGGGAAAATGAATTTAAATTGGTTATATCCCTTTATTTAGAAACAATAAACAAAAAAAATATTTATTTATCATTTCAAGGATGGGATCAAGGAATACTTTAACAAATAATGATTTATTTTATTATTCCTAAATGATTTAGTCAATTTTAGCAAGGAATATTAATTAAATAGTGATTTAATTAATTATTCCTAGAGAATAATAAGATAAATAATGATTTATCTAATTATTTCTCATTAATTGGCTTAAATATGACCAAGAATATTTAAAGAAAGGTTTAATTAATTATTCCTCATGGGGTTTTCTATTTGGACAAGAAATAACTTAATAAACTATGGTTTATTAAATTATTTTTTAGTGAAAGCAATTTTACTATAGTAAAATTGGACTTACATGGTGTATTTTGATCCATCTAATTATGCATGGTTAGATGACCAAAAATTGGTGTAACAGATTGCCCCCAACATACGAGCGTTAGGAGCTAATCATGTGACCGAAGTACGTTGTAAGAACACAATCACTAGACACTGAAGGGGAGTCCTAGAGAGAGAGATACATAGGCGAAGCGAACAGAGAGAGGATAATAACCCTGAGGGGGCAATACCAAAAATCGTAAGTCTCCTTTAATGGTTGGGTACCTATACACAATGAGGCGGGGAGGCATACCTATGCCTGGTGAGATGAAAAAGTACAAAGAATAATGGTTCTCCCAGTAAAATGAGTGTTGTGTAACCAGCTCCAAAAATAGAAGATAAGAGATATCAACGCCTTA